>JAAAKQ030213043.1:0-11609 GCA_010016005.3 Zanna intricata | reverse complement strand
AAACAACTGGCACTGGATAGGGAATCTTGGAGAGCTGCATCAAACCAGTCAAATGACTGAAGACAAAAAAAAAAAAAGTAGAATAATTCTAGCAGAGTAAAAATGATTTAGAAGAAATATTGAATGGCATAGATGAAGTCCTATGCAAGTACTACCGCATGAAAATAAACAAGAACAAAACAAAAGTAATGAAATTTAGTAGAAATAATGTAGTTGGACCACTGAATATAAAAATAGGAAGAGAAAAGATTACAGAGGTAGAAGAGTTTTGTTATTTGGGAAGCAGAATTACTAAAGATGGGCAGTGCAGGAGCGATATAAAATGCCAAATAGCACAGGCAAACCAGCTTTTGGTCAGAAATATAATTTGCTTACATCAAAAATTAATTTAAACTTCAGAAAAACATTTCTAAGAGTATATGTTTGGAACACAAATGTTCCAACATATAGGAGCTTAGAGCTTTATATATGTGGAAGTGAAACTTGGATGATCAGAGTACATAAGAAGAAAAGATTATAAGCTTCTGAAATATGGTGCTACAGGAGAATGTTAAAAATCAGATGGGTGGATAAAGTGACAAATGAAGAGGTGTTGCGGCAAATCTATGAAAAAAGAAACAATTGGGAAAAATATAGTTAAAAAGAAGAGACTGACTATTAGGTCACAATTTAAGGCATCCCGGAATAGTCGCTTTGATATTGGAGGGACAGGTAGATGGGAATAATTGTGCAGGTAGACAACATTTGGAATATGTAAAACAAATTGTTAGAGATATAGGATGTAGGAGGTATACCAAAATGAAATGACTGGCATGATAGGGAATCTTGGAGAGCTACATCAAACCAGACAAATGATTGAAGAAAAAGAAAATAGGTCAGATAACTTGAAAAAAATTCTCAGATTTCATTATCTCAACCCTATTCTTATAGCAGAGAAGAGTTTAATAAATTATTTTCTGGTATTTCAAGAAAAAACATTGATTGATCAGTTTCAAACAAAGTTGTTATTCTTAAATGGTTTCATTAACCGGTGTTATTTTCCGCTATTAAAATTTGTATTTTATATATAAAATTTAGTAAACTATTTTAGTATGTATTAAAAAAATTCTTGTCAACATTCTAAAAGACACCGTTATGATTTTATTAATTCCCCTCTTAAAAATGTGAAAAAAAATTTTTCAATTATGGTAACAACATATAAAGCTTACTTACTCTACTCTCCTTCATAAGAAAGAGTTTGTATTTAATTTATAAAATTATAGGCCACATCTGCATTTTCATCTGTTTTTCTTTAAGCATTTGAAAAATTATGAAAATTAATTTTTTGAAAAGCGTAATGTACTCGTACTGAAAAGCCTTTGGCATAGTTTTAGTGAAAATTGTCCGTTGACTCAGTCATTTCTCAATTTTTAAAAAATATATATATTTTAGCAGCAAATATAATCTCAGGCAGATTATAAATCACAGATCAGTTTTCAAATATTTTCTTTTCAGAAAAGCATTTGATTTATATTTCTTACTGAATTATTATTATGCAACACCTGTAGATTATTATCTTATTTGAAATAACAGATGGCTTAGTACTTAATAGAGACAATTGAACAGAATTCTGATTAAAAGAAAAATTTTTAATGCAGCAGATTCAAACTGTATTATTTTTTTTCTTTTGAAAATGTTCAGATTGTGATTATTAAATATTTATTATGTCTAAGAATATTCTCTTTTTGATATAACATGAGGACTTAAGAACAGTTTCATGAAAACCATTTTAAGATACAAAAATGTTCTGTCCAATCATTGTTTGACACAGATTTAAATTTTGTAAACAGTTACTTATCGCTACAGATTTATTACTGAATTTGGCCCGGAGTTCATCCAGCCATTAAGCCAAATATTGACTGAGTTCCTTTTTTTATTTTGAGTACCATAATACCTACTCTTCTTACATTTCTTTATATTATTATGTACTGATCAAAATGAAATTTTTTTTTTAATAAATATCTATATTATATAAATATACATTTTTTATTTATTTTACTGTATATTCATAAAACGCAACACTTAACACAGCATTAATATGCCAATATGCTAATTTCATTATTTGTGGAAATTATTTGTTATACTTTATAATATTAATTTGAGGAAGAGTTATGTTTGGCAATTATTACACAATGAATTGGTGATAAATGCAGGTGACAATATGTAATACAGTCTGTTTTAACAGAGAGGCAGATACAAATTAGGAATGGATTTTCTTTACGTTAAACGAGATTAGAGAGTTATTGATGTAAAGATAATCAATGGTAATCATTGGAAAGAAAATAACATTTCATTTATCTTGTAAATATGTGTGTAAAAACAGAAGCTGAAGATATGAGCAGGAAGAGGTATCTGTTACAGTAACAATATGAGACATATCTCCTTACAACATCTGTGACAAAATAGGTAGAGGATTGTTTTAAATTAATCATAAGAAAGAACCTGCAAAGTGCTTTAAATGAAGTAAGCATAATAGAATTGCTATTACAATATTTGGATTTCCATATTCAAAATTCTGGTCATTAATTGTTCCACATAAAATATTTTTACTGTTACTAAGTTAATATAGTCATTACAAGGGTTCCTTTGAATCCCAGTAAAATATCAGGTATTAAGTGCATCATGTTCAGATTGAGAGGAAATAGCAAAGCAAGATTAATAATGTTGCACACACTGATATCAATTTAGACCACTGTTTCATTGTTACAAGAGTGGAATTATAATGGTAACATCAGGTGGAATGGTGGAGTGAAAATTAAAGATTAAATTTAGAAGCCATTGCAAGGATAAAGAAATACAGTTAAAAATAACAGAAAACATTCTGGGTTAAGAGGACAAGAATTAGAAAGAGGGATGTTAAAAGGAGTTGGAAAAAAACCATTATTGGAGAAAGGAATATTAAAGTGATGTGAAGGAAGGAACCATAAAAGAATTGTAGATGATCAGGTGTAAATTATAGCACTTCAACTGAGAAAAAATGAGAAAATGAAATAACTAAGTGAAATGCAAATGTCAAATGTCATATGCATAGTCAAGCAATGAAGGGAGAAAAATAGTAACTTTAAACAAGAAATTTAAAGTAAAATAAGAAACCTGTATAAATTCAAGATATTTACTAATCATCACTAAGGAATAAGGTAGTTAAAAATAAGAAAGGGAGTTGTGAAAAAGGTCTATGCTGAAGGAATTCAGGTATAACAGGACGACTCAGCCACTCGGAGTTTTTATTACAAGCAAATTCTAATGAAGCATGAATAAGAAACTTATTTTTTTGTTTCAAAAAGACAAACATCTGACAGTTAAGGAAAAAATATATAGACCATTACCAAAGAATCTTCCAAAAACAGCATTCATCCTTGTAGTTTTCATAGTTTTCAAAGAAAGAGACCATCATCATAATGAACATACAATCAAAATAAACCTTGAGATCAGAAATACCTTCAAAACGGTGTATAAAGTGCAGAGTAATCCTATAAGTATGTTTTGTCATAAGGCTTTTCCTAAAATAGGTTACAAAAACTGTTTTATCAAAATTAACCAGCATTCTACTATCATGCTCCATTTTCATTCAGCAAGTCGTCTCGCACACATTTAAAAACTCACATGACACCTCTCCTGAACCTGGCAACATTCGTCTCTGTATGCTCTCCCACCTTCCTAACTGGATGGGTAGGTATTAACACCTACTATTTATAATAGTCGATTCTCCTCACAAATTTTCCCTTTGGTCTGGTCAGAATCCTTTTTCATACCAATACTTAAACCTTGTTAAGACAAAGCAAACTCCTCAAGCTACTGCCCTATCTATTTGACAAGCATTTTATGTATAGTGATGGAGAGAATGATAAGTGCAGGCTCACATGGTACTTAGAGAGACATGAACCCTTCTATGTCCAGAACAGTGCAGTTTCCGTCAAGGATGTTCTTCCATTGACCCCTTAGTGACACTGGAAGTAGCTATTCAAAAAGCTTTCCTACTCCACCAGCAGCTTGTCGATTTCTTCTTTGATATCAAGAAGCTGTATAACAGGGCCTGGCAATGTGATATTGTTAACACTCTTAAATGCATTTATCAGGGGTTTCTTAATTGACCGAAACTGCTGTTTGTACTGTAGATTCCTTATTAGAAAGCATCACTTTGAAGATAATAGTACCTCAAGGAAGTGTATAAAGAAGTGTAAAGAAAGTACCACTTTCTTTGCTATAGCCATCAACAGAATTACTGAATGTGTGCAACCATCTGTTTCATGTTCATTATTTGTTGATAATTTTGCCATATATAATACTTCCCATTCTACAGCCACAGCAGAGGTACTACTACAGAACACAATATCTCTTGAAGCTTGATGCAAGGTAACCCGGCTTCACATTTTCACCTGATAAAACAAAATTTGTAGTCTTTTCTTGCTTCAAGACCCTTTTATACCACAAATCTTTCTGAATAAAAAGGAAATTTCTATCTCTCATGATATTTAAGGTTTTAGGTTTGTTTTTTGGCAGCCGTCTTATGTGGGTCAATTATATAAAACAATTAAAAGCGAAATATTCCATACTGTTAGATGTGCTGCGAGTTCTTAGCAAAACAAACTGGGGAGCCGATAGATCATGTATAGTGCACGTTTTTATGATTCCTTGGTTCGTTCCTACTTGGATTACCAGTTGTTTTGCCTATTATGTTAGATTAGATGCCGTGCATCATTCTTTTCTCAGTCTTGCTACAGGTGCTTTTAGATGAAGCCCTGTCACTAGCATACTTGTCGAGAGGGGTGAACCATCACTTTGGAATAAATGTGGCCAACATCTGCGCATCGTACGTGACGGACATCTTACTCTGCCCATCTTAAAGGGCAACCGAATCACCGTTTACAGGCTTTTATCACAGTTCTTGCGAATCCTAATTTACAAAGATGTGAAGACCAACCACGTTGTACTGCCCAATGGGTGTACGTTCCCGGCGGTTAGTACAGCTTTAAAACGTTAATATACCTTCCGTTTTTCCAACGTATCCCTGTTCATAGCCTCCTTGGAGAATCAGTCGTATAAATTTTATTTTTAATCTTACCATACACAAGAAACTATCAACACCATCTATCATCTTTCAGCAAAGTTTTCATCATATTCTTTTCAAAATGAACCCAGACGCAATATATACACAGATGGATCAAAACAGAATGATACCATTGGTTGCGCATTTGTCGTCAACGATAGAACTTATATGTTTGGTCTGCTTAATATTACAGGAATATTTATTTCTGAATTGTACGCTATCAATAAAGCATTGAAAATATTGTTAACCCAGGATACCGTCATAACCTTATTTGTAGCGATTCGTGTAGTTCACTCAAATCTTTAGAAGATTTTAACTCTAAGACATCCTTTTGTCACTGATATCTATAATGCAATCGCCGAGTTGAACCACCGCAACACACAATTGAGTTTCTGTTAGATTCCTATCCTCCTGGGAATTCCAGGTAATGAAAGTGCGGATTCCACTGCACTTGAAATGTGTTGCCATTGGACTCCTCATGCAGAAAAATCTGTCGTGAGGAAGTGGTCCTCTTGTCTATTGCGATTTGGACATACCAGAGTTACACACGATTAGCCGATGTCATCAGGACACCCAGCACTTTGTGTGTGCATGGTGCAACTGCCGCATGACTGTGCGCCACATATTTGTGGATTGCATACGTTATGCGGTGTTGCGTCGTAAATTTAAATTAAACAGAATTAATCGCCAAATGCTGGATAATAATAAAAAAGATTTATACAGAGTGTTGCTATTTTTGCGAAGTGTTAATATCTTACACAAAGTTTAAAATATTTTTTCTAGTTGTGAATTATTTTAACGTGTTTGTTTTTGTTTTCATTTAATAGCTATGATTTTTATATATTTTTTCTTTTATTCTGTAACCGAGAAGGGACCTTTTACACCCTCGGATTAAGTTTCCTACTGTAATGTTAGTTTTAAATTTTTGTGATATTTTGTGTTATTAGTTGTAAGTGTTAGCTTTTAATATTTTAGTTTTTAACCTACATTTAATTTTTTATGTTATTAATCTTTCTGATATCCATGTTGGGGTCCTTACACCTCTCTTGGATTCATTCATTTTTTTTATTTATAGTTAAAGAATTTCCTCTAGTACGTTTCCATATCTTCTTTTTGTGGTTTTTCGACAGTTTTATCAAACCCTTCCGGTAGAAAGCTTTCTCCCTAATCTGGAATAGGTTCTTAACATGCTTTCTCTTCCTACTTCTGTTGTACCTCCTAGGTCTTTTGTAGTATGCGCTTAGTTGTTTACACCTGTATAGAGCATCTAAGGGGCTTACTGCGATATATTTGATAATTTGATTATTACTGCGTTTCCTGAACTCTGGCCGTTGGATTTTCTCGGGACATCTGCGTCAGCCTGCCTATGACTCTTCTCAGGCTGTAGATCTTTTTTCCAGTATCTTCCCACAGCCGTGTTAACTGCCTACCTGGCCTTTAACGGTTTTGGTCGTTATTTCTTGATTAATTTTCAATGAAGTGACCTCTCGACAATATATGAATTGCTGGATATTTTCTAAGTTCTTAGCCTCGAATTTTTCTGCTATTATTTGATCGATAGCCTTCTTTGTTTTTTTTTTATTTTCCTTTAGCTTGAGCAAAGCTGGGCGTTGATCTAGGTCGGTCGCCTCGAATCTTACTATCGTTCCTTAAAAACTTTTTTATCTCTTTGTTTTTGTTGGTCTCCTTCTGTTTGGTCACGGTGTTGTTTACTTTTTCGGCGAGAATGGCTTAATACATAATCCCAAGACAAATGTAAGAATTGAAGAATGGAAGAACAGAAAACATCCAAGAGGAAGACTATATGGCAGATGATACTGGGTAAGAAGTAAGGTGTAAAATGGGCAGATTGTAATTAGGAGGAAACAGAAAGAGAAATTGTGGCTAAACCAAAAGAAGAATCAAACATTTAATCTAGATTTTTTGTATCATATAACAATTTTGATACTGTTTTTAATGATCTAATGTTTTAAAAATTTATGGCAGTATATTCCCAATTAATATCCATTTAAAAAATCTTATAATTTAAAGATTTTTTAAGAACGTTAATTTAATACAATAAAATTTAAGGGCAACACCAATTGACACGGTTCAACTATCCCTCTAAAAATTATGCTCTAATTTATTTTACAGGGCTGTCAAATTTTTTATACATAATTTTTTAGAAATTTAGTAAAAATGTTATGTTTGTCTCTTCAGATTTTTATTTGTGGGAAAACAATAATTTCTTTGAGTAAATCAATAATGATAATAATAATACATGACCCACAAACCAAGTAAACACAGATTTCCTAATAATACTAAAGTAATAGTGAATTCAATGTTATCATTTTGCTCACTCATTTTGTATTTTATCATGTAACCTGAAGTAGAGATGATGTTTCCTGTGCATGCATGAGGAACCCAAATCCACACCCTGACAACAAATGAAAATGATTGTGGAAGTCTCACCATATTCCACATTCCAAATCCCCTACAATCAAACAAAATTCAGAATTGTTAAAAATGTGTCATATATTTTAATATGAGAAAATGTTTAAATTCTAAATCATAAAATATAAATTGAACGCATCTTATGAATTCGTCTAGTCAACATTTTTAACAATTTGCAGCATTAATAGATATGAAAACATAATATGAACACAAGTTGAAAGATTAGAAAAAAGGTGGCAAAAATCACACTTCTTATAGTTGACCTACCAATTATTTCAATTTTCATGTTTAAGATAATAATCTTATTTTAAATATCCAAAGTTAAAGATCACCTGACACGTACTAGGAAATAAAGAGGCAGGAAATAAAGAGCACTGTCAAATGTTTGTCAAACATAAGTTGACGAATGAACTTATTGTACTATTTTGCTCTTTCCAGTTAAATAAAACACTATCTCCAGTTCTGAATTTCAACAGAGATAGCCACTTTTATATCGCCATCATGTACAGCTGCCGCCAAATAACGGCGAGCTTGGAGTGTCGACGATTACTGCCCAATATAAAAACATATTCCTCGCTTTTAGTAATCCCCTTACCAAATAATTGTTATACTTTTTTTACAAATGAACAGTCTGCTAATTCTGCAATGTACATTGCAAATTATAAAAACTGTTGACAAAATGTGAACTGTTACTAATTATATGGTAAATATTGCGGTAGATGGTTAATACTGTAACTTTAATTACTTACCGGAAAATGAATTACCCGTTTAATTATTCACCTAGACACTCTCGTAGTCTAATTGCCACGATTAAAACTCTCGCTACATAACGTGATAATGAAATATTGTGTCAGAAAATCTATTTACGATTCTTGGTTCGAAAAGGTTTCCGGTGTTCGTCGCTCAGCGAATTCATTTTTTCTTCACTCAGTTTTTGGACATCTTAAACGTTGTTTGTGGGTTTCAACATATCGTTTTACTCTGACCATACCATCTTAATTGGATTTAAATCAGGATGGTAAGATGGAAGCCGCAGGATTTGAAGTCCACTTCTCTCCAACAATTCGTCAAATTGGTATCATTTTCTAATACTTTTTTCCACTTAATTAGTTCAAGCAATTGTGATTTAAGCATTTGAGACGAAAAAGGAATATGATGTTTTTGTACCAAACAATCATGTCTTGTTGCTTGCTTGATGACAATGGAAGATTTTTCGAAATAGTATATGATTCAGAACATTGTCAATAACTACTTCAAGATTCAGAAGGAAGATTAGGAACCAATTTTTCTTCAGCCAATTTCAATTAATTTTTAGCATTTTACGATCTTGGTAATCGCAATGTTTTATTTGGCTGGCCAATAAGCTCAAGTCACCTCCGGCGTGAATTATAATTAAGCGTCGCGTCACCTTTATTTATTGGAAAATGAAATCCTGCACCCATTATTTTGCCGTTGAATGAAATTATAAAACATAGAATTTATTTAAATATATGATTCGCCTGGTTACATCCTCTAAAATAACATATTTCCTGTAAATATGAAATCCTTTTTTGTCTAATTTTTTTTTCAACTAAAACTTTCCTTTCGTTTTCTGTTTTGTGCCACTCCAAACCTAATTCTTGGAAAATTCTTAAAATAGTTTCATTTCTGTTAAAGTTAATTTTAATTTTCAATTCTTACAGAACTGTAGGCAGTTCCCCTATCTTTGAATTAAGTTTATTTTTATTTTTCGGGGTGATGAACGAACATTCTGACCCCTCCAAATCGAAGTTTTCTTTACTTAGGCTTTTAAATCGAGTTCTAGGAATACCACCGGCAGCTGCACTTCTCTCCTCAAACTTCTATACAGTAATTAAGTGCTTGTCATTTTTTAACCTTCCTACAGCTGAAGATTCTTTCTTCATGAAATCATACACGTTGTTTACAATTTCGCGCGCCTCTCTTCGAAAATTTTTACGTTTCACATCAAATTCTGCCATAACTATTTGCAGGTGAACTACTTAAAAATATTTGAACCGTAAACAACGATAAAAAGAAGTTTTACAAAATATGGTATCGTACATTAATCGACTATTTAACAAAATACACGAAATATATCAAAAGAACGGTACCAAATATATCAAAAGAACGAGGCAGAACCACAGTACTGAACTTTATGTACATGGAAAAGCAAAAGAGAAACAAAAACAAACAAAAAATTGTTTTGTATTTGAAACAATGTCACTTTCTTAATACAGTAAACGCACAAAAGTACATAGCTCTGTAAACAACAGTTGAAACATATTTATGCTATTAAGAGATGAATAATCGTGGTGTACCAATGTTTTAGAAAACAATACATAGTATAGCAGTGATTTTTGGGCTGATCATTCCAGTTCGCCGTTATACGGCGGCAACGTACATTATAATTTATGTATCCTAAGCAGGCATTTCAAGTATACTTTCACTTCTTATATCAATTTTACAGTAAAACTGATTTCAAAAGTTTACAATTTTTGACATATAAATCGGAATGTGCGGCACGATTGCGTGATATTTATCAAAGTTACTTACTGAAACAAGATCAGACGCTAATAATACAGTAACTTATCGTACGATAATACAATATAACTTACGTATCGCAAAAATAAATGTGTGTGGAACAAATAAAATTGTTTATCCCGTAATCACTATAGGCAGTTATTTTCAAAGCAAAAAGAATATCATTATGATTCAATTCATAATCAGAAATAAGTCTAGGTCCACCTCTATAAACCAGTGTAGAAGAACTCCTTTCGTCGTTGAACTGAAGAGAATGTATATACGGTTCATATGGTAGCTTAAAATCATATTTGAAACATTTGTATATACCTTCACCTGAAATTAAAAAAAAAAACTTGCAATTTAGTTCTAAAATTAAGATAGTCAATTTCATTTATAAAAAATTCCAATTAATTTGGGCATTTTTAGTTTTTCTATGTGTTGAAGCACTTAATAATTCAACATTTCTAACAATGTGACAAAAATAATTTTCCTTCACTTCATTTTTTCTTTTGTGTTTTAGTTATGCTTTATACTATTTCTAATTAATTAAATTCTGAGCTTCAAATAATTACAGTTCTCACGAATGTCGTTTAAGACAAAATCGGTGCCAGTACATCACACTTATCATTCCATAATGTTTAGCCTTAAAAAAAACACAAAAAGAAAATTAATCGTTTTTGAAATGTTTTCTTAGAAATTCGGTCATTAAATTTTGTTTCATTTTTCTGGTTAGGTAAATCAGATATGACATTGCATTTTATTACTACTTTGATCCGACAGTTCTTTCTCTCTCACACGCTCTCTCTCTTTCTGTTTAGCCTCCGGAACTACCGTAAGGTATTTCTTCAGAGGATGAATGAGGTTGATATGTATGAATGTGAATGAAGTGTAGTCTTATAAAATCTCAGGTCGACCGCTCCTGAGAAGTGTGGTTAATTGAAACCCAACCACCAAAGAATACCGGTATCCACGATCTAGTATTCAAATCCGTATAAAAATAAGTACCTTTACTACGATTTGAATGATCCGATAGTACTGAACATTATTTTATTCAATGTAGCAACGGAGACTGATGTTCCAATCGGAGATCAGTTGTGTTTTTGTTTTGCTAAGACATGAAATTATCAGAATTTGAAAAATGTTAAACCCGGTTAGGATTAATACATGGAACCAATATTAATTTTTCACATGGGCGAATGATTCGTATATAACACGATATCAACTTCCCCACAATTTTTAACAATACACAATACTATCAGGGTCGCCAATTATTGAGAGAACATGATTCGTAAATAACAAACACGATATCAAGCATTCTTCACAATAATTTATTTAACACAACAACGAACAAACATATACAACGCTTAACAAAATCTACATGAAACAATTTTAACTTTCGCCCAGCTGTAACTACTTGGAACTACGTCACACGAATGAACCAACCAGGTCGGTTGACCCGGCTTATATATACACTGTCAGCCGACGTCTAGAAAGACTAGAAGATTCTATTTGCTTCTATTACAAATATCTTCATTATTTATAAATACAATTAACTCTAAACAATATA
>JAAAKQ030213032.1:0-11609 GCA_010016005.3 Zanna intricata | reverse complement strand
GAGATGAAAAATGACATGTTTGTGCAAATAATAATCGAAATTGTTTAAAAAAAGATAATTTAAGTAAAGTAATCAAAGTTAGTGTTTTAAAAGTGTTATTAGTATTTTAAAGTTTTATTAGTGTTTTAAACTACTGTTTTAAAGTTTTTATTTGCTAAGTTCTTCTCGCGATTCTCATTTTGAAGGTTATGGTGGTCATATAATCAAATAATAATGTTCGCTAAGTACCTCTTCGGTTCTCCTTAACGAAGAAGTTCTAGCAAACTTCTTGATTTATAAGAAATCAATTAATAATTGAGAGAACAATAATAATAGTAAGAATGTTCTAACTAGGACAGACTAACTAGAATGTTCATTGATAACTGGTTAGTTTTTTATGTTCTATTAAAAGAAACTGAAACCCCCGGAATTATTTCATTGTTTATAGAACAACTAATTGTAAATATGATGAATAGTGAATGATTGAATGGATTTTGCTTCAGTTTTGTCGCGGAAAATATAAATATATATAATTCGTATGATTACTTACTGTATTTTGTGGACTGTAAAATTATAATAAACAAATACGTTTATCCTTAATCGCTTACAAATAAAAGTCAAAGGCTATATATTAATAACAAAAATTAAAGCTCAGTATAGATAACAATTCAAATTCAGACAAGACTGTTCCGTTAATATTTAATTTTGTACCCTAACCAACTCATCGGTTACGGGGCGGAAAAGAAGACTATACAAGATGAGTTGGTAGTCTCCCTCTGGCCGCTTAACTCAAATATTTAGCAGCCTCGAAACGTAGAGGTATTCTCAACATAAACTTTTAATGGAGTCTAGAAACAATGTAAGTTGACTTTCAAGTTGGATATACCAGAGTGAACTCTAATACAAAACTTACACACACAAAAACACATCTTATAAGCATGTCACGATGTCACAAACACAACAGGTTTTAACCTAAGTTTTCTACTTTTATTTTTATATAGAAATCATCGCATAAACTATTTTTAATCAAAATAACTTGCATGTAATTTTCAGAAAAACCAAATGATTTCAATTTAAAAATTAACATAAATGAAAATAAATAAGTACAATTTTATAGAAGTTCAAATCTTTTATTTTTTTAAAT
The DNA here is from genome assembly GCA_010016005.3 of Zanna intricata. Classification (NCBI taxonomy): domain Eukaryota; kingdom Metazoa; phylum Arthropoda; class Insecta; order Hemiptera; family Fulgoridae; genus Zanna; species Zanna intricata. The sequence continues at coordinate 10,486 of JAAAKQ030213032.1, read as the reverse complement.
TCAATTTATAAATAAAATTTTATTTAAAATATAGACATTGTTTATGTATTTAAATAAGAAGTTAAATTAAGTTCTTAAAAAGTTATGTTAAGAAGTCTACAAAATACTTAACTGTAAACGGGAGGTTGTGTCCAAACTTTAATTGTACCGAAATATTTGTTAATGAGTTGACAAATAATTAAAATTATTGTCAAAATTATGTAAGACTCTTAGAAATGTATCTTTATTCAGATCAGAAAATGCAAATTATCCACAATACAGAATAGTAGGTGCACTATGCCATAAGTAAAAATAGGAAAAGTGGTAGGCCTTTCATTCGGAGGTCCCGGGTTTGAATCCCGGTCAGGCATGGCATTTTCACACACGCTACACATCATTCATCTTCATCTTCTGATGCAATACCTAACGGTGGTTTCGGAGGTAAAAAAAAAAATAATAGGAAAAGGACCATTATTTAATATAGAAAGACCTAGGTGCAATATGAAAAAACTTTGAATTTTTACATTCTACTCGTACTGGAATTGATTTAAAAAGTTTCACATTTATAAAAAGTTGGAAAAAATTGAAATACTATCTTGGCGATAATTATTTACTTTTATATTGTACAAATATAATGATACATGAAAAAGTTTACTTAAGATTTATTATGAAGTTTAGTTGTAAAATTTTTGTCATTATATGTTTAAATAAATAAGAAAAGTAAAAAAAAAAACATTGATATTTTTTTTTTTTTTATTGCACCCGCACCACAAAAATCGCCTTATCTAAAAATTTTATCTATGAAAAAATTAAATAATGTAGAAACTAAAAAAATTTAAAAATACTATGAAAGAAATTGAAAAAATATACAACCAATAAAAAGTTAATTTCTTTCTTATTTTTTTTTTAAGGGGGAGAAAATTATGATGAATTTTTTAATAACATTATTATTAAAAGTTTAAATAAACCAAAAATTAAAAAAAAAAATTAAAGAAATCAAAAAATCGATATTTTTAAACTTTGAACGTCTTCCCTACCCACGATATTGCCCCCAAAGTTTCTTTTTTTGCGTTGGGTCATTTGCCCTACCACTATTCCTAGGAAGACAGATGTGTAATAAATAAGAAATGTTCAATTTTTGAAGGAAGGATTTTTGGGGCAAAACGTTTTTAAAAATGGTATGGGAATCATGCATGCATGTCCTGTGCTTAATATAAAATGGGGTTATGTTTACAAAATTGTGATCCCAAAATTTGACCAAAAAATTATCCTATATACACGAGACTGAAAAAAATATCATCAAAATCGGTTGATCGTCAAATGTTATTAAACTTCAGACATGCCAACACACATACGTATGAATATTACTTCCTCGTTTCTTTTTTTTTGTTTTTTGTGGTTCCTGGATCATGAAACGTCTAGCAAATACAAAAAAAAACATCCTTACATAATTTTTTAATTTATTACTACACCTTAATTTAGCAACATTTCTCTAGAGCTATGATGCAATGATAGTAAATTTTATATAGTGATCAGATTTACTAAAGGAACATAAATTACATAAAACATAAATAGAAAATAAATTATAAATACACAAAAGGAACTCTCCGTTAACTACTCTAAATGTGACATTTTAAATAGTGTATAATTTCCAACAATTTTTTATTTTGATGATTACAAGATATTAGGAAATTAATTTTATTAATTAATTAATATTAAGAGGCAATTAATTTTATCTTTTAGTCATCCTCTCCAAAAAAAAAAATAAAATTAAAAATGTAAATTTCTTTTTTCTCTTGTTTATTAATGTAAAAAATGAGTGACTTCCGATAAAGTACATCGTTTTTAAGTTAAAATTAAAATTTATTTTTTTTTTTTTTTATTAATTATTGTTAAAACTAAACTGATTAAATTATAAATTACTTAAGTAGTCGGTGAACTATTAATAATTAACTGAAATTATAAAAATCGTTTTTATATAATTTTAAAGTTTATTTTACTTGATATTACATAACTATTTATTTAATTTAGTGTAACTGTGTCGGTCTAAATATTGTTCTAAAAAACAGAACATTAATTTATATGAGCTAAAATGTAGATTTTAACCTATGTATACATAATTAAAATTTATCTAAGTAAAGTTTCAACCGTAATAAACTAATGTTAACAGTTAATTAATTCTTACATGACCACTTACAATTAAGCTCCCATAGGCTTACCGGAAATTTACTGCAAAGCTATAAAGAGGCAATTAATTGGTGATGAATTAGTTGCAGTGTTTAATTAAGAGAATTAATTAACTAATTCAATTGTGCAATGCATTTATTTATTATTAAATCATATGAATTACTTTCTTTTAAACTCGCATAATGTTAATCATTTATTTAATCAGAATATACAAGTTTTATTTTTTAATACCATTACTGTAGTTTAGGGATTATAATATTAGGAGTTCCAAAGTCAATTCTTATTATGGATGAAAATCATCAAGAAAAATAAGGTAAAGTAATTATTACAGTTTTCCAAACAATACAGTGTAGAAACCATTTTATATTAAAATATAAATTTTTGGAAACAACATGAACATCTCATTTCACTACTCAAATAAAGAGACAACTTCTTTTTTTTGGTCCCGATAACAATAAATACTATTGAAACAAACGTTAAAAAATATTAACAGTTGCTTCCTTATGATACCGGGAACGTTTACCAGATTTTAATGACAAAATATTATTTCTATATAAATCATAAATAAGAGAAGTATACACCAAATTTCTACATATCTATACCTTAAACTTCTTTTATTAAATTTAATACTATTGTCTATATTGCTATAATTCCCCTACGAAGAATAACAAATAAAATCCGTAAATAAGGAGCTATTAATATTGAATAAAATATATATTTGTTTCCTTTTTTAATTATCTATTAAACGAATATGATAAAACATTCAGTTTATGTAATAGACGTACATGTTTTAAAAACGCGCCATTAAGTTTATTGTTTTTGTAACAAGAGATTTTTAAATTTTACTTTAAATAAACCGATCGGAAAACTATTCGGATCGATAGATAATTTAATATTGCTAAAAATGTTTAAATACTTAAAAAGAACTTATTTTTTTATTTGTTGTAAAGTGAAAACGATAAAGACAAAAAGCTATTACAAGGATATTTCTACTAGACCGAAATATTCAGTGTGATGCTAGCAATTATTTTTGTCAATTTTGTAAAAATAATGTTGTTTTATTTTTAACCTCCGGGACCATCATTAGATATTGTTGCAGAGGATGAGATGGATGATTTGTAGCGTGTGAGAAAATGCCATGACTGACCGGGATTCGAACCCAGGATCTCCGGATGAAAAGCTGAGATTTTTCATCCTTTTCTCGCGCCACGGAGGCCGGAAATGTGTTGTTATTTATAAATCAGTTAAGCTCGTTTAGAATAAAGTTAAGCATAGATGAATCTGGTACTTTTTTCATTAAAGTTACATGTTCAATGCTCTACAAAAATTTTTTTTTTGTAATATTAAGATGGTATCTCAAATGATTCAGCAAATTTGCTGGTCAGGGACATGACTAGGAATGAGAAGTATGTTGTTGAAAGAATTAAGAGGTATCAGGGATGTGATATGCCCTTAAAAGAAGAATGGATTATGCTAAATGGGTTACTAAGATATCGGAATACTGTTATAGAGAGAGATCGTGACTACGGGTGCGGGAAGATAAAAATTTAGAGATAAGCAATTAGATATGTAGGCAAGTTTAGCTTCGCGATGCGAAATAAGAAAAAATTCCACAGCAACTCCATCAAGATTAATGTAGTAAAAATAAATGAACACTTTTTAGTAAATGAATTTTTCTTTTGTAAATAATTTTAAACGGAATGTAAATGTTCGAATTGTTAATTTACAAAAATACGGTCTATAAGATTAACATTTTCTAGTAACAGAAACAAGATATGAAAGGCGATTTTTAAATCATAAAATCTTTTTCTAACAATGAGAAATATATATATATATATATATACGTAATAAATATTTAATAAAAATAAATCTGTGTTTAATCTTCAGTGTTGAAGAAGATAACATAATAGCCTTTTAGAAATTTAATTTTGTCTTTTAACTCTTTTCAACTAACTCTTTTTTGAAAGTTTTCAATCCTAAGAAAATTATCCGTTAATTATAATTTTATACATGAGTGGGTATTTCTATTTGATTGGTTTGAGGATTGTACTGTTTTTATCTTTCCTGAGAGAATTTAATCTCTTTCCTTTTTTTTTTTTTGTTAACTTCACTTTGGGACCGGACCTGCTTTAATAAGAAAACTATTTCGGCAAGGCAGAATCAGAGAGAATTATTCACCCCTCCCCTTCTTCCGCCATCTTGTACGGATATTCTTTATCAGAATCGCGGACACCATGTGCCACATCCATTTAGTCCAAATGATGTCATCTGGGGAAAGCATGCGAATTCCCCCAAGCATTCTTCCCTTGTTGTAGGAACTGATTGTATATAAACACCGTAAGTTTGCAATGTCATTCTCCCCGCAATATTCGAATTCTGCAGAGAGTATTAACGTACAGGTATACTTTGAAACACCCGTGACTAAAAAGTGAGTCGACCCGGGTCAATCTTACCACAATTTTCAATTCTTTTGAGTTTTTAACTTTTTGTCCATGAGTAGAGGTTCGTGATTAACTTATAGATACATCTGCCCTTCGTCAACTGATCCCATTAATCTAATACATCTTCGTGTGTAAGAAGTTTACCGCAGTCATAGAAGTATCTCAATTGACGTTAAACTGATAACAATGGTTAGATGAATTAAGTAAATTTATGTTTTCTATCGTATCACCTTAAACAATAACAGTTATTTGTTTTTTTCTAAAATCTCAATTCTAAATATTTGTTTTATAGTGTTTCGTACACACTGTCTAGAAGTTGATTAATATCACTTACTATTATTTCACATTTTCAGTCTTTTGCCGGTGACATTCTTTAAACTTGGAGTAATTTAAACCAACAGGATTAGGCTTGCTATTGTTGATTAAGTGGCTTCCGGTCAACATGGAAGGTGTCAATTACGAGATTCTCGTATCACGCTCCTATTCTCCTATTCTCGTATTAGCGCGCGGGTCTTTCACTGGATCTTTAGTTTTTCAAGACTGTTGTGGAAATTAGATGGTATTATTACCTCTGCAGATATAATTATTGGGATTCATTTAAAATTTTTGATTTCACATTTCTTTAATTTCAAAAGCAACGTCTGTATATTTCTGCGATCAGACTATTGTCTGATCGCATCCTAGGTACTTGTACAGGTCCTCCTGCTTTCATTACTTCTATGCTCTCTCGGGTCTGCAGATAATAATTTTGCACCTTGAGAAACTTTCCCTTCACAATGGAGTTTATCTTGCATTTAATTATTCCTAGCTCCATTTTAATATTCGCTGAACATTTCGACTAGTTAGTAGTTGCCGCAGCTGATGTTCAGTCCCTTCATAAAATTTTAAGTCGTCTAAATAGAATAGGTATGCCAGTTTGCAATCTTCTCACGATTTTATTTTGTAACAATATTTTGAACCTTTAGCATGCTTGAGAGTGGGATAACAGCCATACACAACCAAAGTAGAGGCTTAGGGCGTCCCCTTAAAATATTCCTCTATTTATATTTACGGGTTCTGTTTGTATTTTTCTTTACGCATTGTCTGCGATTACTATCGATCTCCAAGCACTTATTGCATGTCTCAAGAATCTAGTCATCTTTTCATTAACTTTATATTTTTCTAAGATCTTTGTCAGTCATGAGTGTGGTACATTACCGAATACCTTTTTTATAGTCTATAGAGGCCATCCGTAGATTCCTTTTGGTGTATTGGCCTTGTTGCATGGTTCTGCAACCATGCATGGTTGCATGGTTCTTTCTGCTTCAAATGGAGGACCTTGTTGGTATCCAGTTGCTTGTATATTTCGACGGCAATAATTGGTATCAATAATTTTTATGTTGTCTGAAGGCGTTTATAGGTTTATATTGAACTGAATCTTTCGTGTTATTACTTTTAGACAAAAGGAATATTAACCATAACCATTTAGATGTTTTCTATGGATGTTGAAATATATCATTTTATGCCTCTGCTAGTATTGGATGCGCTGCATCGAACGTTTTTAGCCAAAATTTATGCACTTTATCCGATCCTGGCAATTTCCAACTTTTAATGTGCTTAACTATTTCCCACACATTCGTTGAGTGTGATCTTATTTTAATTCATTGGTTTGATTTTTCTCCATTTTTTATATTCTGCTTTTATCCAGGCGGTATTTTTGTTATCCTCTGAATTACTCGACTAGATTTTGTTCCAAAATTCTTCCACTTGTTCTTGGGTTGGTAGTTGTAGTAGACAATTTTCGGTAAAATAATCTCTCATTTTGTTCAAAGTTTTTATTTTCTTCTGTTCTTCAGTTTGCCTTCTTATATCGTCTTAATGGTGTTGTGAGGGCGACTAGTTTTTGCCTTTTCATTTCTAATATACAATCTGCATTTGTAACTTCGTACATGCTAATAATTTTTTCAACCTCTTGTTTTATCCTTAATTTGACTTGACTTTGCTTATACGCTTTTAATTTTCCGATTTCTTTTGTTATCTTTCCTATTTTATTTTCAAGTCTTTGCTGCCAAAATGAGTTAAAACTTTTATTTTTTAACTTTTTGTTTTTCATATTTTTTGCGAGTTACTTCTCATAACAGCTACCGCTCCACATTAGATTAATTCGTTTGTTTCTTCTAAACCTATTCAATTAGATTCTGCCATTTGTATTATTTCTGATATTTTATTTTGATTTTTTACTTACCATGTGCATTAGTTTTGAGGTATTTTTTCAATATAGCAATTTAGGTTGATCGTCCAGTGGTTCTAGGTCACCGTATTCCATGCTCTTTGGAAATCTTCTCTTACTTTTTCTGCCTGAGTCATTTTGATTTATATATCTAAATATATTTTGTGGAGACTTCTGACTTACGTTTCTGTTGCGATCACTTACTGCGTTCTCATTATCGTTGGTGTTGTTGTCGACAATATTTGGTGTTAGTCTTTCTAGTTCTTGTGCTATTATTTGACCTTTCTCACTTCTTCGGTTCAATGTTTCTCTGACTTCATTCTTTATTCTCTTTGGCGTGTATGTTGGGATCTGGTTGTTTTCCTCATTTACTCGCTTTTCTTCTGCAATTCGTTGTTCTGTCAGGTTTGAGTACCGTGGGAGTTTATCTATGAACTGCTGATGTAATGGCATACTGTACCCCTCATGTTGTTTTCCATCTAGTTATTGTGTAGTAGCGGTGCATGTTGTGTCATTTGCTCGTTCATTCGTCTGTTCATTTTACGCGCTATCTCGGTTTACTCGCAGCAAAGAGACAGTCATTGTTTGTAAAGCACTAGTAGTGGGCTTGGCGTGATAATGTTTGGCACAATTTTCTTCAAGTGGTGCAGTAGTAGTCGCTCTAAGTAGCTTGACACTCCTGACTCGGGGCACGGGAGGCTGTCGCATATAGGATGAACGGGGTTAAACCCATCCACATCCTTTTCCATGCATATTGTCCGAGGCTTTATTATTGTTCTACATTTACATGGGTTTATTGTTTATTTTATACCTTATTTCATACCTTGCCAGGTAGGCAGTAGGTACAAAAGTAGGTATTGGCCCAGTGATAGCGGCCAATGCCGGTATCACTCGGCCGGCCTATTTAGTTATTTTGATACTGTACTGTACTGTTAGTAAACTGTTTTGAACAGTTTAATATATTTCTTTATTAGTGTTAAGTTTACGTTTGATTAATACTTTATAAAATAAATTCAAGGTAGGTTAATCTTTGCTGAACTGCCATGAAAATTAATATAATGAAATGCACCAACATTTTTAAACTATGGAAAAATAAAGAAAATAAATTCTGTTATTTACAGAATTATTTTTATTATATAATACTAAATCAGCAATTGCCATTGTTGTGTTTTAAAAGCTATTGAAGTGGCTTTTCTAAATGCAAATTTAGTTAAATTTTATCCACGGTTTATAAATGTTATTCAAGATATTTCAAATTTCTAACATAGAACTTTTTTAATCGTGTATGAATAATTATGTTTTTGATGTAAGAAGAGCTGAATCTCTGAAGATAATAAATGAATGGTCTCACATTTTGGAGAAGGTCGTTCATAAATATTAAAAAGACCCAATAACGATAGATCATCAAGTATTCTACATTTTTATGTGAAAACTTATTTTTCTAAATTTTTCTTATGGGAACATAAAGTATCATCCTTCTGTTTATTTTCATTAAGATATGAATTCAATCAGCTGTGAACAATTCTCATTCCGTCATAAGTAACGGTTCTGTATTTGAAAGATATTCGGAAATAAACTGATTACTGTAAATTATTTTACGTAATTTACAATATTTAATCTAAAGTCCCAACAAAAATGAATTTACCAGATTTTTAAGAGTTTGTTATGAAGAAACATAAGTCATAATTGATTTACTTGTTAGCAATGATAGTCTCTATAAAGGCAATGGGTATTGCGGTAACTTTGAAGATGTTACTTATAGAGAAGGATATATAGCTGCATCTAGCTGGGTTTGACACGCTATATAAAACATTGTAAGTAATAAATAGAGTGCAACAGTTAAAAGAATCATGGTGAGAAAGGTGAAACGAAAGCCATTTTAATTCTATTTCTTATTTTTTATCACTTTTATTTTGAAAAGTTAAAAAAAATTGCTTAAAGTTGGAGAAAATACATCTGGAGTCTAATATTTTATGTTCTTCAAAACGTTTTATAATTCTCTTGATTAAAACAACTCATTACTGTGAATTCTATTTTTGATCATTTTTTTTTTATTTTCTGAAAATAAGTGATGCTCTTCTTAAATTAAGGCATAAACAAACATACAAATAAAATATAATAAGTTGTATACTTATTGCAAAATCTGCCAACTAAAAACTCCACATTAAAGTCAGTTTTTATTTTATCACTTTTTTTGTAATGAAAGGAAAATAAATCTAATGATGAAATTCTCCAAATTTTTATTTCATATAGAACGACGAAATACAATGTCTATATTCAGAAAGTCAATGATCCATTCGTAAAAGATAACTAGAATCCAGTATCATTAACTTGTTCTCTTAACAAACTTCTAGAAAAATAGTAAATTCATTTTTGTCGGGACTTTAGATTAAATATTACGTAAAACAAATTTTTTTTTAATGTTTTTTCAATAGAGATATTCAGTTTAGTTCCAAATTTCTTTCAAATAGAAACCCTTTAGGCATTATGAAATGAGAATAATTGTTCGCAACTGGAGGACGCCTCTTCCAGTGATCTAAATTTACTTTTAAATCATGTTTAATAAATTTATTAATTAATCTTTAAATTTATTTTAATAATTTTTTGAATAAATGGCAGTTCAACACTTTATTTTCTTTTTAAAATTTTCGTAACCAATGTTATCTATTGCATGTTTAAGAGAAAATTTTGATAGATATTTTATGAAACTTTTCTACATTTAATATAGAAAGTTGTGTAATTTCCTGTTTACAACATAACTAGAGTTAAAAGATGACCAAAGACAAAAACATCAACCTATTCTGAAAAGAATTTAAAACATTTTTTTTTAAAAGTTGTGACAATTAACTAAAACAAATAGGAAATTTTCCTAACAGATAGGAATAACAACAACAAAAGTTTACGTCAACTGACAAACTCTCGATTAGTAAGATTCTTTAGTTAAATTTGTAAGAAATTATTAACATCTAAGATTAACTATTTTCTTTCAAAATCTACTTACCATTGTATTTACTATATTACCAATATACAAACCGATGTTCACTGCTAAATAATAGCAAAAAAGAATTTATTTCTAGAAAATAGATTCTACTCATTAATTTCTAAAATATAGAAAGGGGAAGATGACACGAATCATATATATTAATTCATACAATTTTGGAAGAAATATTTAAGAACTTTAAAAGAAAATATACCAATGTCCGGCCAATCAACATTGTCAGTAATTCGATCAGAAGCTCTGGGTACAAATCCCAATCACGATGTGATTTTCATACGTTACATATTTCTGTACTTTATTCCATTTAGAAAATTGAAAACCGAAAGAATATACAGCCGTAAAAATATAAAGCCGTAAAATCATACTAAATTTCTTTACTCTAACCCCAAGAAACAATGAAGACTAGGAGTTAAGAAGAAAATTCATGAAACAATAGACAAAAAGAAAAATGAAATTAAGAAGGAAGAAAAAACCAATCAGGCTGGTCTAGCGGTTAACGCGACATTGCAAATCAGCTAATTTCGAAGTCGAAATTTCTAATGTTCAAATCCTAGTACAGGCAGTTACTTTTATACGGATTAGAATACTAGATCCATGGATACCGGTGTTCTTTGGTGGTTGGGTTTCAATTAACCACACTTCTCAGGAATGGTCGACCTGAGATTGTGCTGA
>JAAAKQ030213021.1:0-11609 GCA_010016005.3 Zanna intricata | reverse complement strand
TGTAGTCTTGTACAATCTCAGGTCGACCACTCCTGAGAAGTGTGGTTAATTGAAACCTAACCACCAAAGAACACCGACAGCCACGATCTAGTATTCTAATAATAATAATAATAATAATTTTTTTTTTTATTGCCGGGCCCTTCATCAGGATAGAAATATTTAAAAATACTATCATAGACATATGAAGTAAAATATATTCATAAATCTAATGATAGTCAAGTTTGTGCTATTTATAAAAGTCGGACTTTTCTTGTGTGACTTTATTTTCGAATTCAAGTCGCACTAGCAAAGGTTCGTTAATCCTCCCTTTCTTGAGCAAACCCGACCCCAATCGTGGTCTCAACTCTAAATCAAGCCTAATATCATCTGAGTCTACCCAAATGTCTTGTTATATTACATTTGTCTCCTTCTTAAAACCCTGAAGACTACTCTTTCATTTCCCATTCGCGAGACATGTCCCATCCAGGGCAATCTACGACTTTTTAAACATTCTAACCACATCCGGACTCGAATATTATCTATACAGCTCAAAGCTGTACCATCCAATATAGTACAATCTTTCCTCTACCGTACAATATATTTCTTATGTACAATATAAAATATTTTTCTCAGAATTTGTTTTTTTCAAAACGGATTTAAAATTTCCTTTCATTCAATAATGACCACATCTCTCACAATCGTACAAGATAACCGAAAAAGTTGTTGCTTATATATCTTAATTTAAACCGTTTTGGTAGTAAATGAGAGTTCAATAGCTTAATCAAACAATAAAACTCGCATTTCCCTTCAAATTTCATCACAGCTCGTTAGAATCGTCCTTAGATACTTTAAATTCAATAACTTTTTCGAAAGATCTTCCATTCAAGAGAAGACTAATCGCAACAAGTAAGCTTTTATCCGTCACCATATATTTAAATTCCTCTTATTCATAACATAACCAATTTCTTTCCCCGAACTCAATAATAATGTCGACATTGTTTTCAACAGTTTTATACATCTGTTTTAATTGTATTTATACTGTATACTGCTACTATCAAATCGTCCATAATCTATCAAGCGGATGTTTCTGATGATCAGTAGAACTTGCCATCGGTCCTATTTTTTTTTATGACTTGTTCTAAGTAAATTAAACAAAACAGGAAAAAGTTTCCTTGCTTTAGTTCATTACAAGTATCAAAATCATCCGATAAATAATTGATTCTCCAAACGAACTCTATCATTAGATCCATCGATAAAAATTTGAATCGTCCAAATTGATTTCCTGAAAATCGAATTAATACCTCTTTAACGTTAGTGTAACTTTTTATAATCCATGAATAAATAATAAACCTCCTCATTATACTCATACTTCCTTCCCAGATTCTATTTCATAGTGAGACACTGATGAATTTCGCTTAAATTATTTTTATCTGTTCCTTCGTGGATCTATTTCTTCGAAACCCACACTGATGTTCGCTGAAAATTTTTTCGATTAAAGATGTTAATCTTGAAATTAAAATATTAAATAAGACTTTTTATTATGTCGGCAACAAAAAGATATCTTTAAAATTTTTGCAATTTACCTTACTTAATTTTTTAAGGGCACAAAAGAAAAAAAATCTAAATGAAGCTAACGGCACAACCACTAATAAATGGAGCTATGTATTTTTTATAACATTTTACTGTTAATTGACCTTTGTATAACAAATCTGTTGATTGTTTCTGTTATAGAAACATTTCTTTATATAAAAATAAGTCATCTTACTCAGTAAAAACCTGTCATTTCGTAACTTTTAGGTTTTATTATGATTTCGAGTATTGTATACTTATCATAACGCTTTCAGCCCAATTATTTCAGACCAGCAGTTAGTCATTTTGTAGTTAGTTTCAGGCTTGGCATCTCTGATATGGTGATGTTAATTGATCTTTAATGAGATTCATTAACACTCCACTGAATTTCTTTTAATACTATTTATTTTTTTATAAATCCTTTAAAACTAAAGGATAATAATTTAAAAAGGAGGCAACTAATAAATATTTATTTTATATTACTTTCTGTATATTTTTTATTTTCCTAATGTATAAGTTGCAATTTGCAACTTGCAATTATTCAGTTAGTGAACAATAAGTAACCTCCCACAACCCAATGAGATTAGAATGATATGTGCATCATGAGTATTCATTTCTTACCGTGCACGTACTCTAGGAATAAACAGTTACTTACACTCAGAGTTTTCTATTGAAAACTGTAGGGATGTAAGAAAAATATAAAGTGTTCGTTGTACATTGACGTGTCTGTATTTATATCGGTTGAAAATAAACGTCACCGAAGCAAGTAGGGTGGAAACCATACTTTTTCATTATTAAAAGTGACTTTTACTACGATAGATATATAAATATATACCTATCATATATAAATATAAACACATTTTTGAAATGTTGCAGAATTTTTAAGACATAAAAAGACAGAACTAGGCTATATTTTAACGTTACAAAGTAGTTTTAAAATTTTCTTTTTTTTATAGTTTCGTTCCGCTACATTCTTTATTAGTTGATAGAATCAAATGCTTTATCGCTAAAGAGAAAAAAACTACTTTTTTTTTTCTTTTGGCAGCCTTGTGAAATTTCCTGTTTTTTTAAGAATTCAAAAAAATTTATTTATAGACCTACTGTAAGTAGGCTAAAATACAGTAATATGGGCAAAAATTGTGGAATTAAAAAAAACTTATTAATAACTGTATATACGAGTATACTTAATATGGCAGCGAATATTTTAAATTTTATAAATGTTAAATGTAGAAAACTTCTCGATTAGTTTGTTGGAGTTGGCTGTAAATTTCATCGTTCAGAAATAAAAGAGAGGAGGACTAGTATGGATACTCTAATTAGCATGGTAAATTAAATAGCAGTATGGTACTGTAATTTTTTTTTCTTGATGAATTCTTGATAATTTCCCGCTCGTATGCGGGAAAATGGAAATGGAATTTTGTGGCGTATGAAAAATGCCATGCCTGATAGGGATTCGATCTCGAGATCCCCGAGTGAAAATCTGAGACGCTACCGCCGTTCCATTTAAGGAACTAAATTTATTTAAAATGATGGAATTTGTATAATCTTATTTTAAAAATGATTTTTGTACATGTAATGCTTATAATGTATATTAAATTTTCTTTTTTACATCTTGTTTGATATTTATATTACGTATATTTAATATTAATGTATATGATAGTTATAAAAAAAAGATGATTGTGATATATATTTACTTCAGATGACTAGGACACTTGAAAAGAAACAAGAATAAAGATAGAAAAATTTGTAATTTCGTTTTTTTTTCTGGAATCACTGAACTAATCATGAAATTTTTTGCCTCGGCTCTAAATTATGTTAACATAGAATTTTACAGAATTTTTATCTTTTTATCCCATTTTTGAAATAGAAATTTTAGATATCAGAAAACATAGTTTTTCTTCCTTTCCTACAAAGTTATCGGATAAAAATAAATTATTTTTTACTCTTGCGAGGTATATAAATTATAAAACTAACTTAAAAGGCTAGTAATAAACTTTATCATCTATAATTATTTTTACTTATTTATTCTATTTTTGTACAGGTTGATAGGCTAACCGTCTAATTAGCAGTTATTATGAAAGTTAATTTAAAAAAAAATTCCGGTTAGGCTTGAAAAACATTAAGCCTAACCGGAATTAGAACCCGAGTCCTTCCGAATGAAAGGTAGAGACGTTACCACTCCACCATGGAAATGGAAAGAGTAATGGAATGGTAACTTAAATTCGTCACTTAACATTACTAAGTAATATTTTATGATCCTATTTGATATACGATTATTTATTTCATTTTAATTGGTTAAATATCAAACATTTTTCAAAGTACTGTTTGAAACTTATTACATAAATTAAAATTTTAATGAATAAGTTTAGTTTTCATACCTTTTTCGATGTAATACTGGTTCCCTGTCGGGTCTGGTGGAATCCACCGTTCCATACATATCAACCAGATCGCACATATTGATTTATAAAAAAGTGATTATTACATTGTATTTATCCATCCTGAAACACAAATAATTTAATTTCTTTTTCTATTTTAATAATAATTATTAATTAATTTTAACATTATAAAATTGTTATTTTCTGTAAATAATGAGTCTGAAAAATTCCGTAATACTAAATTAATTTTTCCTTGTGTAAAACTATTAACTTTTGGCGTTCAGAGTAAATTAATCTCTTACTTGTAAATATACTTTTACAGAATAACTCAAAAATTTTAAATGGAAACACATGCTTCATTTTAAATTTTACATATATTGAAAGAAAATTTCAAAAACTAGAGTTGCTAACCTGTCCCATTACAAATATAGAACAGCCAAATTTTCACCAAAAATTTCATTATACCCTTTTTAATCGGCTTTAAAAAAAATAAAGAAGTTTTCAATACGACCCTTAACTTTTTATCTACATTATTCTTCTTTTGTAGAGGATTTTTTCTAGTCCTCTCATCATTTTTTCCAAATAACTTCAGTTGGAAATTTATTTAACAAAAATTATATTTTTTACACAGATAATTTAAATATATTTTTACTTCCTTGTACGAAAGTATCGCGAAGAATTTAACTTTTCAGATTTCAACGGAAATATCCATTTTGACCATCTCTGAATCCATTTCGACTAGTTAAGGGGTGACATCTGTCACATACGTAGGTCTGTACGTACACACGTATCTCTCATAATTAAAAAAATTTAAGGTGTAGAATGTTGAAATTTTTGGATTTAGGACTATTGTAACATCTAGTTATGCACCTCCTCTTTTGATTGCAATCAACTGAAACAAAAGTGTCCAAAAAAGCCCAAAATCCAAACAATTTGAATCTTAGACTTTTTCTTAACTGTAGTAATAATCCCTCATTGAGAGCTTTTCAATGATATATCATAAGTGCTACTTATTTTCATTGGTTCCAGAGTTATAGCCAAATAGAATTTTAATAAATGAAATAGTTGGATCTAACAAGAGGAAGGCACATCGGTTCAAGTCCGGCTTCATCTTCTTTTCTTTAATTTTTTAAAAATTTAAATATATTGATTTATAATTATTAACCTCTGAATGTAAAAATAATAATTACAATTAATAATTATTCAATAATAGCAATAAAAACAAAAATAGGCGTACGAGGAAGTCATATAGTGTTTTATAATATTTACTAAGTAAGAAGTTATCGTTTCATTAACGATGGTAGAATTTATAAAAATAATTAATGAAATATCAGTTACATACGTTGGAATTTACTACAGATAGTCAAATAATACTAGAGAAGCTGTACAGCAGTTGTTTAGAGTTTAATATTTTTATCAATTAAAAATAAAAATTTGGTTGTATCTCTCTGTTAAAATTTATTTTCTTTTAAAATTTGATGATCTCCTTTTTTTCTATTATATTTTCAATTATGAAGAAATCTTCCGCCAAGAAAGAGACGTAGCCACCTCACAAATCTATAAAAAAAATTAGATAGTTTATTGCAAATTTAACTGAATTCTCAAAAAAAAAAAATTTCTAGAATACCTACGGATGAGAAGATATACCAATACACGTACTTATCTCTCAGTGAAAGAGGTACGTAGTTTACAAAAAATTTAAAATAAAAATCATAAATATCCTGAAGTTAACAGACTACATTAAAATAAACATATTCTGCAAGCTAATTCAAAATTTTCAATTTTTTTTTAAACAAATTTGGAAAAAACAAATTTTAAACATTATTAAAATATCACCTATTTTTACAAGAAACGCTTGAAAACACAAATTTTACACAATGGACAAGTAGCAAATTTTTATTATTATAATACTGCTAAAAAAAAAAATCATACAGATTTGATGCGTATGCAGATTTTTCTTATTTTGTAGAAAATTAAAAATCACTTGACAACATATTATTTATATGTTAGTATTGACAATAGACGTATTGTGTAGGTTTTCAGGGTGACTGAAGAAGATTACAGATTCACAATAACTATCAACGTATATACATGTAACAAAAAAAAAAAAAAGTTTATAGTAAAGTAGGAGTGAATGATGACGACATAAAGAATGGAAAAGAATGATTGGAAATGGCATATGATGGGAATGGCGCACGCGACCAACTGTACCCTTGGGAAAACTAGGAAGCGCGTACAAGGGATAGAAAGCAGGCGCTTAGGGACGAACTATGTGGACCACCAAATGTGATATTAATAGCCTCACACTCACGCGCGCGTGCACATTTATACATACATATTCACAGGTCCTAGGCCTCTCTACTATTGTAACGCCTTTTGTTTATTTATATCAGTTATAATTTTTACTTTCGCATTGTAATGTACACGAAGCTTTTTCAGAGACCAAAAAAGTTTTTATTAAAAAAGAAATTTATTTTGCAATTTTAAGACATAAATAAATAAAATAAATTATTATTTCCAGAAGACAAATACTTATAATTTTTTTCGCTTACTGCCAGAATTCTTTATCCAGATTTTAATCTCCATTCCTCTTTTGCTAAGAAATAACAAAATTATAAAAATAAAATTTTTCCCTCTTTTTTTAGTTTTAATTACTATTGTAATTATTTTTTTAGGTAATTATCATACTGTATACACATTTTATAGCGGACTAAAAATGTGCAAGCTAAATCTTTGAACAGGATCTTATAGATGAAAGGATCCGTTCGGAGAGCGACGAAGTTAAACTCTTATTTAAAAAAATTACCCTTAACGTATTTCTCCATCGGAATAATATTTAAAAGGACAGCATAAACACTGCTTTCAGACAAAATCGAATAAGATAACCAGTTTTGTAATAAAATTGAGTTAAAGTTGTATCGATGTGATGATCTCATCATTGTAATTCTTCTTAATTATTATTTTCTCTGTAAGAAAAGAAAGTAGTAAAGTGATTAGTTTTAATGATACTATTTTATTTGAGTTTTCTTAACGGATTTAAGAATTTCTAGCCGTATTATATTTAAAATTGAAATAAGTTCTTTAAAATATGGGTTACAGGAGTTTTAAAATGACACTGTGTCTCTTGGATGAACGTTGAGACTTACCCATCTAGTTTTCTTGTTTTGATGTTTCCTCCTCTTTCAGTTACTTTTCATTGTCGATTTATTTTATATTTCGTTATTTTGAGAAATACTTTCAATAAGGAAAAAAAATGAATAAAACGAGTGTGTCGGTGCGTGAACACAATGGAAGTGAAACTTCTTCGTCAATATTATATGAATTATTAATGGTGAAAAATAACGTATACGCTATATACTCAAATCCTAAGATTTTTTATTAATAAGAAATATGAACTAACAATGAAATCTAATTTGTTAAATCTGCCAAAATGAAATCAAATTGAATTATTTAAATACTCTTATGAGCAGGGTCAAAAACCGTTCACAAAAGAGCAACAGAATTATTCTTTGAACACGACTCTTGAATTAGCTGTGTTATCAGCTAGCGCGTGACAGCAGTTTTTTTTACCTAAGACGGAACGGAGACGATATATGCGTTTGGGATATCAGGTTGTGCGTGTATGTGTTTGTGTGTATGTCTGTAATCATTTTCCTCAAAAACTACTGGACCAATTTCGATGCTTTTGCATCTTTTTTTTGCATTACATAGATATCACTTAAGAGCAAGAAGTTCTTAGGTATGTTTTATGGTTATAGGCCACCAGGGGGAGCTGCAGTAGTTGTGTTTCTTCAAAACGAGTTTTGAATGTCTCTAAGTCTTTGTAATCCAGCAAGGATACATTGTTGTGTGGATTATTAAATAATTTGTGCTGGTCAAGTATACTAAACCTTCATCATAATCAGCTTACAAACGTCCCATTGTTGGGCACAGGCTTACAAATCTTTAAAAAGTAATAAATAAAAAATTAATTAAAAAATTTTTTAAAATCCCAGGCGAAAAAAGTAAAATAATTAAATAACTGAATTTTTATTTTATAATAAAAAAATTGTAAAATTGTTTCTAATTTGGTTTCATTTTGTACGTATTAAACCGTGTAAGAATTTCAAAAGTTTTTAATTCTCCTAATTCTTTTAGTTGAATAATCAAGATACTTACAGTTTTTGTAGTAGAAAGTCGTTTTTTAAGTCCACGACCATAAATAAAAATCTACGAAATAATTTATCATAATCGAAAATACCTTTGACTCACTGGAAAGCAATTCAAAATATTCGAAATTTCTTATATTTTAAAAATTAAATTGTAAAAAATCCTGACGTGGTAGAAAAAATTTAGCTACATATTTAAAATCAACATTAAAAATCCTATTAAAAACACCTCATTTTATAAAAACATCATTTGAAAAAAAAAAATAAATGCAGGGTGGTGTAATCATTCGATTTATAAGGAATTTGTTTTGAATATGGATTTGTAGTTTTTCAAAATGTTTAATAATATTGTTTAAATAAAAAGTTTTTTTCCGACCTACAATCGTAATCTGTAAAATGAAGCAAAGTCACTCCTTGAGTACTAACTTAAATCCCGCATATATGAAGAATATTTAGCAACTCGTACGGATAAATCCGTGTATCTGCAATTTTTTTATGCAAGTATTCTGTTTTGCAAACAGGCTATTTTGGGTTCGGTAAAGCTGTTTTTTCTTTTTATTGATGTTTTACTTTTAAATATATGTAGTTATAAACATTTTTTCTATATAAATTTAGAATTCATTATAACAAAGGGATAAAATATTTTCAAATTGTGACTGTTCGATATAAATCAACAATTTAAAAAAAATAAAAAACATAAAATTAAATTAGTATATTTTTGGAGTAATATGCTAACGTAATATTAAAAATCCGGCAAAGAATTATATAAATTTTCCGGCTTTTCCATTGACAGATTTTCATTTTAAATATGCAACTTTAAATTTTAATAATTTTATTATGCAGTATTTAGAATTCAACTGCGAAAAATACAGATTTGTTTAGTAAAATAATTTTCGTTCAATTTGATCCCCTCTGATCAAATGACGTTTTTTTCTTAAAACTTTTTGAATATTAAAATTATAATTAAGAAAAAATTAATATTCTTAATAAAAGATTTTGGATCCCTTGACCAAATAACGTTTTTATCACAAAATTATACTGTATTTAGAGTGTTAAATATAAAAAAAATTTAATAAAAATATTTGAGCTCTATTTGATATCCTTGTTTGACAGCTACCTCATGTAACATCTTTAATAACAGCCTTAACTTGAAAAACAGGTAAAGTAAAAGAAATTTTAAAATAAAAACTTTTTAAAGTTCATGATTCCTGTCCCACAGGATATTTCTTTTTGAAAAGTTCCCATGCCATCTACAATACTAAATACAGTTGGCTCTTCAATCTTGAACAGTAAAGCTTAAAAAGACTGATATTTTAAGTAAAGGGCCCTTCAGCACCTTCTTTTTTTGGATCTTAAAAAGAGTTAAAAATGTGTGCACTAGTTTACTAAAAAAAAAGTTTGGGTTCCATGATGACTTCTCTTATGAGTAAAAAATTAAAACTAAAATAAAATAAAATTAAATTAAAATTAAAATTTAAAGTAAAAACTGTTTAGAAGTAATTTCCACCACTAAATCCGATTGACTTAAAACTTTGGAATTTCAAATAGCTTAATAACTAGTTTCGTCGTAAAAAGCTCAATTTTCTACGACCACTATTTAAAAAATAAAAAAATTAAAAATGGTAAAAACTACCCCTTTCCATTTTTTAATTTTGTAAGAAATATAATGCTATGAATGCCAAATAAATTCATAGCCAAATTAAATTTTAATTAATGAAATATTTGGATCTTACAAGGGAAAGGTACATTGGTTCCATTCAGACGTCATATTTTTTTTTTTAATTTATTTTTTTAATTTTTTTTTTAAATTTAAATATATTGTTTTATTAGTAATTATTAACCCGTGATTGTAAAAAAAAATTACAATAAATAATAATTCAATAATATCAATAAAAAAAATATATGAAAAAAGTTATTAGTGAAATAAAATTGTACGAACTTTTAAAAATGTGTATATGTAATAGATTTGGTGAAACATTTGATTATTTAATATTAATTGAAAAGTATATTTTAAAATCGTGTTATTTTTGGATTTTCGTACAAAGGAAGTCATGTATTGTCCACATCAGATCTTTTCTATGTGGATTTATCGATTTATGTGGTTTTCCATTTATTTTAAAATATTTTTAGATTTGAATTCAATATCTACTTTCTTTTTCAATGATTAATTATTTGTTTAACTGAATAAACGTTATTATGTATGTAATTTTTGAAATATTCTTATTGCCACTAGATTCCATCCATTAAATTTATTTCTTGGATTTACAATTATCTATAACTTGTTTTTTTTTTTGTCTTTTGTGCTTAGACTCTATTGTAATTTATAGCTTTGCTATATGTGCTATACATTCACATATAGCAAAGCTAAATGCTTAAAATTATATTTGTATTCGTTGCAAGTGGAGAAAACTACTTGGAAATCTAATTGAAAAAAAAAAAAAATGAAACGTAAATTTCGCTACTAAAGACGAAGATCTGGTAAAATTTAGTAGATTTAAGTAAAAAATTTTATAATCTTTCGTAACATTTAGTTTAGTTTTAGTAAATTAATTTAATACATAGTTTTAAATTAATGTAATGTAGAAAATACAGCGATTAGGATAACTCACTGAATATCACTGGTTTTTTTTTCATAATTTGAAATTTCTTGTTTGAGTCGACCTCGTTTCAATCGCACTGATTAAACTTAATCGGTCTAGGATTAACTGCATTATATTAATGGATGACTCTCAGCTTAACAATTTTTAACTGAATAAATTGATTTTGATAAACTCAGTTACACATATGGAACAATTCGTTGGTAAAATTTTAGGATCAAAATCTCCAAGGGATGGGGTTTGGGCTTTTTTGGAGGCCAATTTTCTTAAACTTTGCAAACATAACCTACTTAAAATTAAGCTTAATACATGCGAGCATGCTTATCTTAACATTTTAATTTTCAATTTTATCCCGAAATTATCCATGTTCCCGATAAAATCGAAAAAGGCATCTATTTATTTCATATTTATTAACTATTTTTTTTTTAATACTTTTTTAGGTACAGTGGTACTGCAAGCGACCCAAAAAAAAACTCTAAGAACTCTAAGAGCAATATAAAATAATATAGATTTTTTGAATCTTTCAACATTTTTTTTGCTTATTTAAACTTTTCATATTATTAAAATATAATGAAATTTTAATAATAATATTAAAATAAAATTTCACCATAATTCTCCTCCACAATCCCCCTCGCCCAAAAAAATAGGAATTTCAATAATTCTTTATTGGTTCTATATTTTTTCTGTGAAATTTTTTTTAGTTTCTTGCCTTTAACATACCAAACGTAGAAAAATAAAAAAAATATGTATTGGACGGTGATTTTGTAGGTGGGGGAACGGAAAAAATAATAATACTAATTTTTTTTTGTCTTCAGTCATTTGACTGGTTTGATGCAGCTCTCCAAGATTCCCTATCTAGTAGGGGTCGTTTCATTTCGGTATACCTCCTACATCCTATATCCCTAACAATTTGTTTTACATATTCCAACCGTTGCCTGCCT
>JAAAKQ030212998.1:10665-23708 GCA_010016005.3 Zanna intricata | reverse complement strand
AATAGATGTAACAAATATATATTAATTTAAATGATTGTTAATAAAACAGAATATCATAATAAATAGGAGTAGATATATGGCGGAGGGTAGTATGATACTAGATTTTCATTTGGAAAATCCCAGTTTGAATTCCGGTTAGACCTTTTTTTAAGGAATATGTCCATGCCATATTTTTTCTACCGTATACTTTAATGAGTTAAATTACTGTTTTGACATTTTTGTAAGCAAATATCAAAACTGTTCACGTTTTCAATAGTTTATTAAAAAAAAAATTTCGCTGATTAATTTTTAAAAAAAGTTGTTCATATAAAAATTTATTTCATGCGATTTTTGTCTGTTATCATTTATTTAAACGTTTTTTATATTTTCAACAAAAATCTTGTAACACTTATATTTAAAAGTACTGAGAAAAAAAAATTATATTATTGCAATAGGAAAAGTACAAAGTACTTTTAGTTAAATTTCTGATATCAATCCTTGGTTAAAAATTCAACCAATCGTTTCATTTTTTATAATGTTTTAATTGGATATATCTAATGTAAAGTTGTTTTTAAATCAATATCAGTTATGGAGATAAAATGAAAAATGAGTCGTAGTAGAAGAATTAAAAAAAAAAAAAAATTATTAACAACTAAATATATTTTCTGTTTGTTTATACGAACACTATAATATTTGAATAAGTATACATATTTTTCCACCAGAAGAATAAAAAAATTTGGCAGACTATGATATATATATATATATATATATCACAAGCTGATTCTGGAGGAAAGGGCAATACTTTGACAACTCATTCTAGAAGCTAAAAATAAGAAAAAAGTTCATGTAAACATAGTCTGAAAACGCTTCGTTAGAGAGTTATACAGGATGAAAGATTTCTCCCGAGTTTCAGTTCCTCCGGGTAAATTAAGGCTTTCTGAAAATCTGGGAAGGTCAATTAAGGGGCAAATTCAATTGTTTCTTGTGGTTTTTGAGCTGGGAAATTGAAAAAAATAGGTTCCAAAACTGTATCTCTCTTAGTTTCTAAGATATCCCATGTAAAACGCTAAAAATAGGGTCAAAAACACATTTTTTTTACGTTTGACGTACAATAACGTTGTTAAATTGGCAATAAATCATACATTTTTTAAACGTAAATTGTAGAGAATTTAATTATAAGAAGATTGATGATTTTTTTTCGATTTCCCAGCTCAAAAACCATAAGAAACAATTGAATTTTCCCCTTAATTGACCTTCCCAGAATTTCAGAAAGCCTTAATTTACCCGGAGGAACTGAAACTCGGGCGAACCTTTCACTCTGTATAACTCGCTAACGAAGCGTTTTCGGACCTATGTTAATATGAATTCTTTTCTTATTTTTAGCCTCTAAAATGAGTTAAAGTATCCTCCTATCCTCCTGAATCACCCTATATATATATATATATATATAGATTACGAGTAGATTTCCGTTCTAGGAAATTACTATTTTTTATCAATCCTTTGTATGTAGTTACATATTTGATAGATGTAATATCATGATAAAACAAATTAATACAAGAGGAAAAATTAATAATTCATTGAGTTAAAAAAAGAAAAACAAAAGAAGAAATCTTCTAGTCCTAGTATGAGATAAAACAGTGTACATATTTGAACTTAAAAAGAAAAAAAAAATTACCTATTCTTTATGCGGTCGATTACTTGTAAAACTTAAATGGTTGTGATTTCTTGTACGACTTAAACCTGTGTTGATATAATTCTATATAAAGTTCTTACATATGTTGTTTGACACAAATGAACTAAACAGTATGGATATCTAACAATCAAATATATATATATATATATATATTGAATTTCAATAAGGAATTGCAAAAATAATTTACTTTAAGAGCTAAATGATACAAGCAAACTTATGTAATTACAAGATTTTTTTTATTTTCTTCTTTTTTTTTTGTTGTTAAAATTATTCTATTTTTCTGTATATGAACACAACGTTTTATACATAAAGTATATCTAATAATAATACCTTAAAGATGATTAAATTTTTATTTTATTTAAAAAGTTTTAACATTTATTTGCAGTTATCTTATACTTACTACAGGATACATTCCTACTTTTATATTACTGAAAAAAAAAAAGTTTTATACAATATAGATTATATTTTTTATCGTAAATTATATGTACGTAAGTAACAGATATTAATGAAAATCGAAATCAGGTTGGGGTTTTTCGTTAGAATTAATATAGTTTTTGTTTCATCGTTTCAACGATTAACGATGGATTTTATCTACCTGTGTACGTACAAGTTTGTTTTTTATCTTTCGCTGAAAACGTGATTTGTTTTATATTTTGTTTCTAAAATATATATATATGTTTTTTTTTCGAATTTATCTTTTATTGTTTATGTCAATATCTGATATATTATTTAATTTAATTGTTGAATCGGTTAAAAAAGAGTATTGTTTTTTTTCTCAAGTATACGTTATTCCATTTAATACAATTTTTTTTGTCATCAGTTATTTTTATTTATTTTTTTTTTACATTTTGATGAGGTTCTTCTCAATTCTTTTCTGTTCTGTGCTAATTTTTTTTAATATCGAAGCATTTTCTACATCCTTCAGTTTCACTTATTTAAGTCATACATTGTTATCTCTCTTTCTTTAATCTTTGGACGTTATTATATACTTACTATACTTTTAGAGTATAAATATGAGTAGAGTATACGTATAAGAGTATGAGTACAATTATTTATACATTTCTACTAAGTTATTTTAATTAATTTTGTTAGCTTAAATTAGCATTAACAAATTATCATTTACTGCAAATTATATATTGTCTATTTGATATAAGACATCAGTCATTCCCGAAAATATCTTGGTCATTTTCATAAATAGTAAGCATTTCAGATCAAGATTTTATACTAAATAATATATATTACGAAAAAAAGGTTTTTTTTTTATCTCAAATTACCCAGGATAATGTTAATGTGTTTTATTTTTATTAATTCATTTGTGACGATGTGGCTTAACGGTTAACTGTTTAATCATTTATTATTAACCCCAATAGCTGCTCGGTATTCTTTACCAGTAACCATTCCATACTTAGGTTTTAATTATCAAAACATCTCGTATAATTGTTAGATGTAATAAGCTACAAGTATAATAATTACATTTAATATTAATTACTGCATACATAATGGTTCCGAATCAAGAAAGGTGGACCGGATGTTTGGAGAATTTCTCAATATCACATGACTCTATCATCAGTTCGAATATATGTATGTGCTCATTTAACATAATATTGGTCGAATCGATTTTGAACGATTCTTGCTAATTAAAACATGTATGTACGCAACTACATGCCTATAGTTTCAGTTTTTATTTTTGAGTTTTGGTCAGCAGTTATTTATAAATTCATTTTATTTTCACTTTCCATTGATACTTTCAATCTTTTTGCCTCCTTTCGGTGTATACTACTAATTTTTTTTTCTGTTTTTTTATACGCAGGATATACTCCTTCAGTTTTCCAGTTTTTTATTTTATACATTTACAAAATCCGTCTAATCTAAAATTGCGCGATTATTAGTGCAATAGTCTGCTGTCATTAAAAAATAAAATTATAAAAACTTAAGTAGACATCGTTGTTTTATTTAAATGCTGTTACATACATTTACGTGGTGAGCATAGGAACAGAATTTAACAAGAGATAGGTTTTGCTCCACAAGTTCTTATATTCTTGCAAAGTGGTATTCTATTAAAAAATATCGAATGAAAGTATTTATTCAATCTGTTCGTGTGCAGAGGAAAAAATAACTTTTATATCTCATCCTGACGTTCCTATAGTCTGTACGATCAGGTATAATGTAATGTATGCAAAATATATTGACTAATGATGGTTTGAACAAACCGAAATGACAGAGTAAGTAAACATTTTTCCAAACAGAGAAAATAAAATTGATTGAATTTCATCCTGTGAGACATTAAATAAAAGTAATTAAAAAAAGAATTACAAAAGTATTCTTAAATATATATATTAGTTATAGTTTAAAAATCACCCGATACACGTAAAAAGTCGATACACCCGATTAAAAGCCGATTAAAACCCAATACACACCGTACGTAAAGTAAGATCGATCTTTTTAACATTTAACTTGAAGGTGAGATCAATCTTACTTTATATATGTGCGTATCTGGTGATTTGTAAACCGTAACTAATTAATTATTTAACACACTGGTCAACATGATTGAAAAATTAATATATGCATATTGTAAAGATTGTTTATTAATACGTAATTTTAAATAAATTTTAAATTGAATCAGTGGGAAAGAGTTGTTCAGTGTGTTCAAGCAATAACATTTCGTACATATATAAATATTGTAATTGTAATTGTAATAAGTATATATAATTGTTTTATGTGCCTTTATTTTTTGTTCTGATGAATGCTAATAATAGTAATAATAATCTAAATAAACGAGTATAGACTATACGTATCTTTATCATTACATAAATATCACATTATAATATTATTATAGGTTAGATAAACGCGTATTTCAAAGAGGCAAAAAATTCCTATCTTTATAGTAATAGAATCCGGTTTATAGTTACTGCAATCGATACAGATTTCAATCAATATTGGCTACATTAACGCTAGTGATAGGATTAGAGAGGGTGTTATGTTATGTATAAGCAGAAACAGTGACATCATTGAAGGCGCAGTAGGTTTAACGACAAAGTCACGTGTTTCAATGTGAGCCATTAGCCACGCAGATGAATAATAAACATTTGCTACTGTTCGACTCGACGGGACGCATTTTGAATGAGTCGGACGAGCGAAGCGTTAGCTGGCCACAACCATTAGAACGCCTAACCGATATGATATTATACCGTCGTACAATAATGTTGTATACTGTACGTTACGAAATAGAACGGCCCGACAACCCCCCTAGGATCCATTCAACAGGCGCTTTTTCAGCTAATCCTAAAAGACGGGACGCGGGGTAATGAATTGATTGGAGCACTTAGGGTGACAGGGTGTTTACTTTGCACCCTAGCACAAAGTCCATTTGTTATACACCACCCCCTCCTTTCCTCATTCTCTTGTCATTTGATGTATTCTCTTCGGTATCCCCCCTCATTCTCTATTACAAACTCTATCTTTCTCCCCTTTCTGTATTCTAGCCTATTTCTTATAGCATCACTGAAGTACTCAAGTATTGAGTACACTTATGACATTGACGGTTAAAGAATTCTACGTCAAAACATATTACGGTGTAACGAGTTAAGTATATCTTTAATTTTTATCCGAATATTTTTCGAACAAATCCGGTAAATAATGTGAAAAATTGTAATAATATTATTACAAAATGAAATTAATTTTTTTTTTTATATATTGTACGTTAGTTATAAAGATGCAAAAAAAAAAAAACGATTAGGAATATAAATAGAAGGCACTTCTTTATTTTGACCGTAGAGTTTTACATATTTTGTAACGGGAAAATAAATTGTTAGCATAATTAACTGGGTTTGAAATCTTCTCGGAGAAACTATTACTCATATGATTGAGGTTATCTATTAAGGAAATATATTTATTATAAATGTAAAAGTGGCAAAATTATTTATTTTTAATCAGGGATCGAATAAACGGGTTTATTCCTCTTGTGGATAAACAATTTAAAAAAAGAAAAGTAATTAAAAAAAACAAAACAAAAAACAAGTAACCTAATAACGCTCTATTTTTTATGTTTATTTCTTTGTACGAACCGTAAAAGGAAGAATTATAATCGCCAACAATTTCGGTTTTCAGATTTGAACGGAAATATCCAACCATTTTGACCATCCCTGAATCCATTTTGACTAATTTCGGCATGACGTCTGTACGTACCTATCACGAATAACTCAACGATTAGCCATAGAATGTTTGAAATTTCGGATTTAGGACTGTTTTAAATCTAGTTGTGCACCTCCCCTTTTGATTGCAATCGACTAAACCAAAAGTGTCAAAAAAAGCTCAAAATCATAAACAGTTGGATTTTTTACTTTTTCTTAATAAGCCTTTAATAAGTCCTCATTGAGAGCTTTTAAACGATATATCATTAGTAGTTCTTATTTTCATTGGTTCCAGAGTTATAGCAAAATCAAATCTTAATCAATGAAATATTTTGATCTTACAAGGGAACGCACATCGATTCGAATCAGACTGCATCTCCTTTTTTTAAATTTAAATATATTGATTTATTAATAATTATTAACCAGAGATTATATAACATGTTTTACAATAAATAATAATTCAATAATAACAATAAAGAACAAAAAAAAAAAAAAGACAAAACATCAAGTTATTAGTGAAATAAAATTTTATGGACTCATGTAATTTAATAGGCTTTATTACATATGTGTATATGTAATAAACTTGGTGAAACATCTAATTATTTTATATTAATTGAAAATTATAATTTAGAATATTATTGTTTTTGGATTTTCGTACAAGAAGTCATCTGGTGTCCACATCAGTTTTTCTTATGTTATGAGATGTGCAGGCATCGACTGCTATGATTTTAAAATATATTTTCTGTGAATTTATAGGTTTAAAGTATCAGGGTAATGTTTGATTTAAAAGTACAACCTTTAAAAGGACGACCGTAGTGTTTAAAGTTAAATGAGGACGAAGCAGTTGTACACTGTAACATTCTAATAAAATCGTTCTATAAAATTTCAGGGCCCCTAATTTTTTTATATTTTAAAAATAATGAATCTACTTCTAAGTATCTCATCTTTTTCAAGATTTTGTGTACACCTGGTTCAACTAGTTAAGTCACTCAACTAGTTCAACTAGTTATCCTTAAAAACTTAGAACATGATTATCAAAATGAAGTTTACATCTGGAGGAAGAAGTATTGAGGTACTTAAAATTTTGTTAACTTTGAACATAAGTTAGAACATCTTGTCAACACTTTAAAATGTAAACTTTCAGGTTGGAACCTCAAGAGTAATGTTATAAACGCTAAAATGTAAATGTTGTTACTCGTCATATCTTTAACGGATCTCATCCCTCATTTTAAGAATCATAGAACAATTTCATTTAGCTCATTTACATCGTTTTATGATGTTGGGGTAATATAAGCCGGTTAGTTTGCGTCATTTGTTAGTTATTTATTATTAACTGATGTATTTAATTTTTAATTTAGTTTTGCCGTAAGTTATATCATGGACGTTGAACTCCTAACACTTGGTAAAGAAATACTAAGACAATTAAAGATGGAGCTCGAATATTTACAACATTGTTTTTCTATCGGTTCCATAAATTAATAATACCGAAAATAGGACCTGTTTTATAATAGTTTTTGATTTTAAACAGGTTCTACAGCAGAGGGGGAAAATAAATATTTTCTTAAATATATGTTTTATGAAGAGAAAATAAAAATTTTAATAATATATTTTATTTAGCATTCCTCCGGGTGTTGTAAGTTTAACACTTACAATTACATCAATTAACATGTAACATCAGTGAATAAATCTATTTATTCTTTTCAATTAGCAAATTAAAAACTTTATAGAACGACTGATCGCTCTTTCATTTGTTCGTGTGCGATACAATAAATTATTGTACAATTTTACTTTAAGTTGTTTACCGATTTAATGTGAGTATTAACGGTCATTATTCTGGAAAATCTCGATA
Organism: Zanna intricata; assembly: GCA_010016005.3. Lineage (NCBI taxonomy): Eukaryota > Metazoa > Arthropoda > Insecta > Hemiptera > Fulgoridae > Zanna > Zanna intricata. The sequence goes on along the minus strand of JAAAKQ030212998.1, from coordinate 16,057 downwards.
CAGTTATATATTATTACTTCTTTGTACGATGTAAAGGAAGTATTGTGATCCCGAAAAATTTCAGATTTCAAATTTCAACGGAAATATTCATTGGTCGTTCCTGAATCTATTTTGACTATTTTAAGCGTGATTTCTGCATGTACGTATCTCGCGTTAACTCAAAAACGATTAGTTGCAGAATGTTGACATTTTGGATTTAAGACTGTTGTAACATCTAGTTGTGCACCTTCCCTTTTGAATGCAATCGACTGAACTAAAAGTGTTCAAAAAAGCCTAAAATGCAAAACAAATTTGTATTTTGGACTTTTTTTTAACTGCAGTTATAAATCCTCATTGAGATCTTTTCAACGAAATATAATTGCTACTTATTTTCATTGGTTCCAGAGTTATAGCCAAATAAAATTTTAATTAATTAAATATTTGGATCTTACAAGGGAAGGCACTTCGGAACTTTTTTTTGTAGTTTATTTTTTTAAAATTTAAATATGTAGATTTATTAATAATTATTAATCTCTGATTGTAAACAAATTTTTAAGATAAATAATCATTGAATAATAAAAATTAAAATTAAAAAAATGTGGAAAAATTATAATAAAGTTGGTTTATCACGAAATTCTCCTGGGACTTTCATGATCTATTCTACTCGTGAAAATAATGGAAAAGTTTATATAAACATATCTCCTGAAATGCTTCGTTTGCGAGTTACGACTAGTGAAAACTTTCGCTGGTATTTCACCTACGCCGGTGAAATGTCATACTAACATTTTTAGAATTTTTATTAAGGTACAGAATTAGCGATACCTTATGGTTTTTGATATGCAAAATCGAATAAAATATGGTTCCAGAACTGCATCTGCAGTAGTTTTTGATAAGTATAGGGTGAAAACGAATAAGTTGGTTTATAAAACCCTGTATTTTTATCTTTGTCATTTGTTATACGATAACTGTATTAAATGGATAGTAAACACTATCGGATCGTAAACGGAACTTAGTATCGTAAACAGATTCTAAAGTACCCATGAATTATGTACTATCCATGAATTTATACTTCATGGATAGTGTAAATTTCAAACGAAACGTACAGAATTTAATTCTGAAAACAAAAATGGGTTAAGTTAATGGATAAATTGAATAAAACAAAGAAAGATTAGAAAAATTCGAATTTTATATAGAAACTACATTTGTTGAAAAAGGTACTTCTTATCTATTGTAAACAAAAACCAAATATTTTTCTGATGAGGTGAAAAATCAGTAAAAAAAATTTATTAATAAAAGATTTTTTTAAAAACCGGAAATTTCAAGACAACTGTAAAAAAATAATAATATATTTTTATAATTGTAAATAGTAAAAATTATTTAGATGATAAATTATAATGACAAAAATGTTTTACTGATTTTACTAAGATTTTTTTATTAATGAAGAAATACAATAAACTGTTTGAAAAAATTATTTCAAAGTGGATAATAAAAAAACAACAGCTGATCAACAATGCGCTGTTATTGATGAAATTATTATAAGTCTTTCTAAGCGGATTGAAGTTTCGTATTCCATAATTTGGAGAACACTTACACAAAACAAATCCATTAAGGTTTTATCCTTATTAATAGCCAGTTCAAACCTACATTCAGGAGATGGTTCGGTTCGTTTGAAGTTCTGCAAATGGTGAAGTACAAATCGACAATTCTGCAAGTATGCTTTGTTTACCGACGAGGAAAATTTCACTCGAGATAGCGTCAACAACTTACGCATTGAGTATGCATGGGCAGATGTAAATCCTTATGAAATTGTTGAAGGCAATTTTCAACATCGATTTAGCGGCAATGTAACCTTCTTCAAAATCTGTTGTATGGAACCATTTATATTATCTGGCCGCTTAAACACTACCCCCCGGGCTGGTCTAATGGTTAACGCGACATCGCAAATTAGCTAATTTCGAAGTCGAGAGTTCTAAGGTTCAAATCCTAGTAAAGATTATTTTTATACGGATTTGAATACTAGATCGTGGATACCGGTGTTCTTAGGTGGTTGGGTTTCAATTAACTACACTTTTCAGGAGTGGTCAACCTGAGATTGTACAAGACTACACTTGATTCACATTCATATTTATAATCCTCTGAAGTAATACCTTTTGGTAGTTCTGGGGGCTAAACAGAAAAAGAGAGAGGCCGTTTAAACACTGAAGTCATCTTGCATTTTCTTCAATTCAAGAATTGAAGCTCCAGCTACTTGAAGATTTCTTCTACCGCTGAGACACAAGGTACTTCCAGCATGATGGCGCGCCTCCCCCTTCTCTTGTGTCATTTCCACTCATTTAAGTCATCATTTCACTGAGGTATGGATGAAGTACAGGTCCAAATTTTTGAACACCCAAATTAGCTGATCTAACATCTTTAGATTTTTGTGTCTAGGGATGGATGAAAAATACTTTATACAAAACAAAAATACATTCTCGTGAGAAATTAACTGTCCGCATTATGGATGCGGCTGAACAATTTAAGGACAATAGCAAAAGCAGTACTGAAGCGTACCGAAATGTGTTGAAATTGGCGAGCTCATCTACTATAAAACGTTTTGAAACATTTGAACCTTTAAAAAATGTTTGAATTTTTACTATAAACTGGTTTCTATAATGAATGCATTTCGGTCTAGTGTACTGTTTCTAAATAAAATTTGAATTTTTTTAACTTCTATATTATTTGATTCAACTTTTTTTTACACCAAATCGTTCAGAATTGAATATGTAAAAGTTTTATTTAAAAGATTTATGTGTTTATAACCCATTTAACAGTGTTATTTTACGTCAAACTTAAAAAAAAAACTGGGCTTTTTTTTATCTCAGTTTATTAGTTTTCACCCCAAATTCCTTAAAAAACCATTGCAGACACAGTTTTCAGTACGACCTCAATTCATCGGGGTAGCTGAAATCCGAGCGATGTCTTTCATTAGTCGTAACTCGCTTACGAAGCATTTTAGAACATATTTATATGAACTTTTTCCATTATTTTCACGAGTAGACTAGGTTATGGAAATCCAGGAGAACTTCGTGATACATTCTGTAAGTGAAATATCTAAATCATTTTGAAGAGAAAAAATTTTGTTATTTTATTACTTAACGAATAACAGTTTGAAAGTATGTATTTAATTTTAATTACCCAATTCTATTTATTATTTATCTATTTATTATCTATTATTTACAAAATTTTTTTTCATAAAACTATAATATTAAGTTATTTTTAGTTAATAAGTAATAATTAAATTTATTAAAAATATTTACAAAAATTTCCGGTGGTTATTTTTTATTTATTCCAGTTGCAGGCTTGTACGTACAGGAAATATAAATTGCAATGCAATTTTAAAAAGAAATTTGCACGTTAATTTGTAACAGGCTTTTAATGAACAACGAGTATTTATTATTAAAATGTTATTTCATGTTTTTTCTTATTTTTATGCTACTTTACATGTTTAAACCGCATAAGAGTACACGCTATTACTTTGTTGTACTAGAAGTACATGGACTTTGAATTATCTTCTTTTTTATTATTTTTATACTGTGGGTTACGTTTTATAGTTATCATGGTCGAAAGATTTTCTTTGTACTTACTCTTTTATATGGTAGTTATTTTGTATCAAGCAATTTTTACGATATATATACGAGTTTGTTTTTTTTTTTGTTTTCTTTTTATTATACTTATTATAGTTGTGTAGTTTGTTACTAGAGCTTTATCATTAACAATTTCCTTGTACACAGCATGTTATAATAATTTTAGGTTACATATACAATAAAAAAAGAAAAAAAAACATTTAGTTACATGCTTCTTTAAAATAAAGCCTGTAAATAGCTACACGATATTTTCTTTTACCGGTTGCATGATTATTCTACGTTTTGATTGTTTTTTAAACTTTATTTTAAAATTATATATGTAATATATATATATATTATATAATTAATTTAACATTTAATATTATTTAAACTTATATTAATTTTTTTTTTTTTTTAACTGAATATTGATAATTATGTCATTAATGAAGTATTAAGTTTCAGTACGCATTTCAGTGTACTGAAATGCGCAAGAAATAACAAAAAAAGTTTTTTAAGGAATTTTTGAGTTTTAGAATTAGGGGAAAAATAACTAATAACGTACTGACTCTTCTTATGTTTCCGTATTCAAATATTTAAATATAACGAAAAATTAAAAAAATATATATATTACTTTCTAGTTTTCATTTTATCGCTATTGTTTATCTTTTACTAAAGTAATCTTCAATAAAAATATTGACAGCTTACAATAACAATTTTCGTATGAAAAAAAATAATGCGGAAGGCACACAAAGAGAAAAAACCTACGTTTTTATAAGAAAAAAAGTTTAACGAGTGTAAAATCTCTCTGGATTACCAGAATATGTAATAGTTACCTAATTTTTTCAGCTGGATTTGTGTTTAATTTCCGAAAATACTTGAAACACAAGAGGAATGTCAGGCAATACATCTTTATGCTTACACAGTTCACTGCTAATAAACGGTGGTTTAAAAAATATCGTGAAATTTTATTATATGAAGACTTTTTAATCTTAAGTTTAAAAACATTTCCACTCCTCTAGATATTAAAAAAAATCCCTTTCGGCACGCCGGAAGGCGGAGGAAGATTTCACCGGTGCTAATTAGGGGATATAAAAGATTTCTTCCTTAAAATTAAGAAAAACTTCAAATTTACTCAATACGTCAATGATTGGATGTGAAAAAAGGTTCACATGATTATCATAGAAGCTCCATCTTGAAATTTCAGTAAAATTTTGGCCATCCCTTGCCGTAAGGGTTGGCCATAGAAAAATTTATTTCAGACAAAAGTTTTACGTAATGTTTACAGGACTAACGACCATTTGAAACCGATTCGATACTGTGCTTGTTAAGGGAGATGTGATTCTTTTTATCTTCGAAACCCAATTTTTTCCATCCCTTGGGCCAATGGTTGGTGATATCAAAAAACTATACTTAGTTAAGTTTTAGGCTCTTACCCAAAGAACAGTAGAAACTTTAAACGAATTCGATATTTTACTTAATAAGAAAGTTATAGCGACATTTTGTTTTTTCGATAAAGCTCCGTTCCGCATTTCCACTCCCATGGTCTGATTTTTCCCATTAAAGAGATTTTGGGTCTTTATATTTTATTTATCGATTTGAAAGTGATTAGCGGAAAATTATCGAAGTTGTAGTGTTCACAAGAAAGTGATATATATATATATATATATATAAATGTATAAATAAACTTTTGAACCGACGGTGGTTTTGGGGTCTGAGAGATTATGACGCGCGAAGATATGTGGAAATTTTTCGAAATTCGAATTATGGTACCCATTGCAATAGGTAATCTCCTTATGAAATCTACCTAATTA
>JAAAKQ030212987.1:0-11610 GCA_010016005.3 Zanna intricata | reverse complement strand
AATCATATTGTCGATATTTTTCTGTTAAATTAATTTATTTTCTTTTAAATATCAGGGCCCTTTACACCCTGTAAGTGACTTTTGTGTATGTGTCTAGTGTTTCGTTTTGTGTCTTTCTGTGTTATTTTAAAGAAATGTTGGGGCCATTTACACCCTAACATAAGACGAGCCTTACGGTGATTATTGATTAATTTAAAGAATGTGAGGAGGGCTAATGACCATAGCAGTCAATGCCCGTATAAAACCTAATAAAAAAAAAGTAAACAGTCTCATATTACACATCAAATAGCCATAAATGTCAATAGTAATAATAATAGTAACAGGCAATAATTAAAAAATTTCATATTAATAATTAGCATAATTATTGCATTAAAAAATTCGTTTGACAATAACAGTATTTAAATTACTCGTCAGAATTTATTCCGGGAAGATGAATAGAAAATCCGAATTCAGACCCATTAACAAAAGATAAGCTATCAGTACAACTATAACCGCTATCAGTACACTATAAAGTTTTTTCGCTGGCAAATACCTTAGCTGTTCACAACAAAACTATCCTAACAATTTATGAATAAAATTTCGTTCATTTTCCTTTTCACTTATAGTAATTCACCGACAGTATTTCTTGTTTCCTGGAATTACTCATGGTACCACATTAATTGTATCGAACTTAATTTATACCGGACATTTTCTCCTTCATTTTTCCTCCCCGCGGAATACTCTTGCTGAATAACGTCTCGCAGACTCTCCTCGCTGGACTGACTTCGTAACGTCTCGCAACAGCTCCTCGCGGAACTGGCCGAGCTGGTCTTCTCAGGGATATTTCATATTTCTATCTCCTTTACCTGCCAGACCGGACCAATGCATTTTTATGAAATTTTAAACCATCTTTTTAGGAGTATCACCAGGCAGTATAACAAAAGACGATTGTTAAATGGATCTGTTAGCTTTACTAAAAGGGTTCCATTTTGTCCCTTTCTGGATTCCTTCAATTATTATAATTTATACTACATTCATAATAAATGGGAATCCGTTATACAGTTATCCGTTATCCGAACGGTAGGAAGGCCGCTATACTGGCCTTGTATAACAAGGCCAGTAAAAAACAAGGCCAGTAAAAAGACCTTGTCTTTTTAAAACTGGCCAGTAAAAAGGCAAGGCCTGAAAAAAATTTTTTTTTTCTTCCCGAGATGAAATATACCAAAAAACTTCTCAGTTATACCAAGAAACATGGGTGAAACTACTAGTGATAGATCGGGTAGGTTTTTTTTTTTGTTTATTCCGAGCAAAAAAACCCTCTTCCTCTTTATGTAATAATATAGATTTTCATATTTTAGTACAGTGTTTCAGTGGTACCATGTAAAAATTAACTACAGAGGTAGAACACCTACTACAGCAATACGAAAAAAATAATGTATAATTTTGCTATTTATTGTTATCAAAATCACTGCAAAAAAATTTAAGCTAATAAGTAAGTGAAGGCTACCTGTTTGGATATATATAGTTTTCGTTGTATGGCAGACTTATTTACTGAACTGAAAAAAATATGATTTTTTTTTAGTGCAACCAATAAAAGAGAAGAGTAGTTCATTTATTTACAATAAAAAATTTTACTTTTTATTTTATTTCAAATTTTGTTTTTATTAGTTACTTTACTTTTCCGCCACTTTACTTTTCCGTACAATTGAGATACAGTAAGATATATTTAGCCCAAAATGATGAAAGTAAATTGTAACCAAGAGTTACAAGAATGCGATAGACACAGTTACTTTTGCAGCTGTAATCAAGAGTAACCAAGATTAGGAATATTAAAAATAAATAACTAAAGAAATTACTAATTGATTTCAAAAAAATACTGTACTAAAAATAAAAATACTTTATATATTTTGTCTTTTTGACGAGGAAGAGGCCAACTTTTGTCGACGCCAAATTAAAAACAAACTATTACCAACTGTTTACAAAATCCTAACTTAGTTTCAAAAAGGATGATTTTAATTGAAAAATTCTAATTTTATTACTGAAAAAAAATTATTTATTTAAATTTTCAATACAGTAATTTAATTTTTAAAAATATTTCTAGTCCTAAAGTGTGTTGTCTTTATGGAAAAAAGCATTGAAAAGAAATTTAAAGGAGAAAACATGCCTCTGATACAAATAATAAAAGGAATGCAGAGAAATAAGGAAAAAACCTTGCAAACTATAGTGAACAAATATTGTCTAGATTTTCGGAATATATAATTTTTACTGAAATTTTTCCAATTACTTTTCTTGAATTTTTGTTTGAAAAATTAAATAAATACGGAAATGTATTACAATATGAAAAAAAAAATTCAGTATTTAGCAATGAAAGTAATAATAATTATTAAAAAAAAACAAAAATGTAACCGACATCAAGGCCATGTAATGTTATGCACTGTTATAGAATTATAAGAATCCCACTGAACCTACCGATGCTGTATTTTCAGTGTAAAAGGTTAAGACCATGTAACATCATTTACATCATATAATCCATCAATGTGACGCTTACATACAAAATATCTCGATTCTCACTGACTGTACCTACCTACCGGATGGAAAAAAACCATTTTTTTCGATTTTCAGACCGATTTTTTGTGTCTAAAAATTTTTTTTTTTATCATTTTACCACTGCAAAAAGCAACTGGGTCTATTGTAACAAGATTTATTTTAATCGACTTAATAGGAAAAAAGTAATGCGAACAAACACTAAAGAAATACAGGGTCGAATAGATAACCTCCTTCTTTGAAGTCGGTTAAAAAGACATAGTATAATTATGTTGAAGTTGATCAAATTTGTGTTAAAATTAACAACAGAATCGCTAGAGAAGCTTCCTTTACAAAATAAAGATTTTGTTAAAAAGTCACTAACATCAAGCGAATGAATAAAACAAACAAAAGAAAAAACTAAGGACGCATTGAGACCTCCAATTTTTTAAATTTAGATTGAAAAGGGTAAACATAATTTTATTTGCTGTAAATGTCATAGGTGTTACTTATATGCGTTTCTAGTATACTAGCAATTAAAGCACACAAATAACAGTTTTAGTCTAATCTTTCTTTTTTTATAACATCGCTTAATATATAGTGAAAAGAATACACTATAGAATGATTTCAATGAATGTTATAAAAGTATACATTAAAACGCATCGATGATTTTGTATCAACTGAAAAGAAGAAGAAGAAGGAAAAAAAGTATAGAAAAGGAGATAATATAAAATGTCTTCAGGACTTTACAACTTCATTAAAGCAACCCATTAAAAAACTTTTAACGAAATATATTTTATAGTCGCTATTACAGCACAATGAACATGAAAAGACGCGGCTAGATGGGCCATTGTCACAGATTGCTGTTATTATAATATTTAGACTGAAGAAATGAAGAAAGATGTCGGCGTAGGCCGACATATTATATCGTATCATCATCATCATGTGAAACGTCTGTATACGTTCCCAGAATGAGTTTGTTACATTTTAATGACTATTAACAACATAAGCTATATAATATTGTGGTAAAATAATAAAATTGTAATAACCTTGTGTTACACATTACAAAACATAGATATCAAGTAACAGAATGACGTGTTTATAAATAATATAGTTGAATTCTTCGGTTGTATTAGAATAACTACTTTTATTGCGTTATAAGTTTAAGGAACAGGTGCTAATTTGCACCTGAAGGTGAAAATAAAAGAATAAAATACATACAATAGTTTATGATTGTTTTATATTGTTGTTAGCTATATTATATGAAAGGTATTTCGAACAGACGTTGCCACTTCATTATATTTTCTTTAAAATTAAAAAAAAAAAACCGATTTCACTTAATATAACAAGTATTTTTAAAATTGTCATGAATTTTATTCGACACGCCGATTCATTTAAACAAATCTTATAAATTATAATATTTATCTATATTTAATCATTCCAATAATATTACATTTGTTTCAGAAGAAATCGGTAAAAAATTTGTAACGTGAATATAATTCCTAGCCAGAAAATGACGTATATACTTAATGACGTAAGTCGTCTTAAGAATAAGAAGAAGAATAAAAATTGCAGATTCATTTTACGTGATCAGAAATATTAAAAACTTGTAAAACGTAACAATTAATGAATATTTAATAATAAAAATAGCTTTTATATAAAGAAAAATTCTTAACAAAGCAGTATTACCGGTTATCATGTTAATGTATTTTTTTTTTATTAACGAAGAGTCGCAAACTTTCATAAGAAGCTATACCTTTGATGTGATTACCACCTGTTTGTTGTTTTCTTGTGTTTTACTCACTCTTGTTTTTGGCAAAGATTTACTCCTCTTATATATATTTAATGATTCATGAGGAAGGAAAATATTTAGGCAACTAATTGTAGAACTTGAAATATGGGAACAAGAGAAAATATTAAAAATTAAAAAAAACGACTACCATAACAAAACCTTGCTATTTTTTTTTTACAACCAATAAAGATGAAATAAAGTATATGAAAAAAAAAAACAAATTTTATTATTAAAAACAAAAGAGAACGAAGTTTAGGAATTCGTAAAAATTTGAAACAGCTGTTTTTAGTACAATAAATTTAGTTCTTTGAAAAAAAATATTTGCTGGTAAATGGATTGGACGTAGAGGGCCGGTTAATTGGCTACCTAGATCAACAGGTTACTGTTTATTCAGATAGATGAAATACAAGGCTTATAAGCAGAAAGTAGATATGCGTGATGAACTGATCATTCGCATACTCAATGCTACTGACCTCATCAAAGACCGAGAATATTCATTAGGGTGGCGTTAGAAAACGTAAGGAAACAAGCTGAAAAGTGTATCGATGTCATTGTTGAAATTTTCGAACATTTATTGTAAATTAATAAAGTATAAACCACAGACAGTATTTTCTTAAAAAAGTATTCTAATTCTTAAAATGTCTAAATTTATTGTACTAGAAACTGCTGTCTTTTAATTTTTACAAATTCATAACATTTTTCTTTTTGTTCTGTTTTATTTTAAATAATAAAAGTTATTTTTTCTGTTCTTCATAGACTTTATTTCATCAATTTTCTCAGAATTAAATCCTCTACAAGTTATGATAACAAAATTTATGCATTTATTTGTCATTTAAAAAACCTTTCTCTACTTCAAACCTAAATAACGTGTTTTTCGTCACCGAAATTTTCTTTTTGCGTTGGGTGTCACGAAAACTACGGGTGATAAGAGTGTTTTGGGACCTGCTTCATTCGATTTTTTAAGACAAAAGTCATAAGTTGACCCCTTATAGAACACCCTAACTGTATCTATTTTTATTATTAATTTTATTTTTACTTTAAAAAAGGATTGGGAAGTCCTAAATAAAATTTAAAACTGCTGTTTTTGTTCTTCCTTGTAAGAAGTAAAGGAAGTACTGTGATTGCGAAAAATGTTGATATTCAGGTTTCAAAGGAAATATCCATTTTGACCATCCCTGAATCTATTTTGACTATTTACGGCGTGAGGTCTATAGGTACGTATGTTTATATCTCGCATAGCTCAAAAACGATTAGCTGTAGAATGTTGAAATATTGGATTTAGGACTTTTGTAACATCTAGTTGTGCACCTTCTCTTCTGATTGCAATCATTGAACCAAAAGTGTTCAATAAAGTCCAAAATCAAAAATATTTAGATTTGGTTTTTTTACTTAACTGAAGTATTAAACTGTCATTGAGAGCTTTTCAATGATGTATTATAAGTGGTACTTTTTTCATCGGTTCCAGAGTTATAGCCAAATAAAATTTTAATTAATGAAATATTTGGATCTTACAATTGGAAGCCACATCGGTTCGAATCACACTTCATCTCCTTTTTTCTGTATTTTAACTTTTTTTTAAATTTAAATATATTAATTTATTAATAAATATTAACCTTAATTGTAAAAATAAAATTTGCGATAAATAATAATTCTATTAAAAAAAAAACAAATTTCAAAAGTTATTAATGAAATAAAATTTTATGTACTTCATTTTAAAAAAATGTGTACATGTAATTTAATCGGCATTTTTTATTTTAAACACAATGACCAAAAAAAAACATTATTTGAAGGTTAACAATGTATCATTATTTTACATTTATTTGGAGTTTTTTTTTCATTTTGTGCTCCAGTGTTAATATAAACTTCCTTTAGATCTAACTTCTTCGACTTTCTATTACAAATATTATCTGTCACATGTTTATTTGCCTGAATCTTCTAACTAACTTAGTCGAACCATTAGAGGAATCGTTATTAAAATCGTCAGTTATTTGAGTACCAACATTAATGTCGTCAAGTGGAGGTAAACATATACTGAAATTGGAACTTCATCTAAATTTTTTAGTTTTCCTCTTCTTTTTCTTTCCTCTTCAGACCGAAACAAACTCTTGCTAAAAGACATCATCACAACCAAGTGGAAAATTAACTAAATCTTTGATGGTTACTAACATTTGAAATTCTAGTATAAAGGTTTCGTTCTTGAGATATAACATTTTTTCTTTAATAAACTTCAATTCTTTCCTAGACATTTGTAAAGGGTTTTATTAATAATATATATTTATTTTTTCTCATGACTGATTTTGTGATTTTAGATAAAACCCCTCTCAGTCGTAAAGAGAAGTCTTACAAGGGACGGTCTAAATCCAAATAAGATAATTCATGCCGTTACGTCCCGAGATCATTCTAGCAGGGAACACATACACACACACACACACACAAACTGAAACGATCTGACTTAAGGAACAGAAGATTGCCAACAAAATCCTTAAGAACATGCATAGGAGCTGCGGAGGTTATGTTAATTAAAGTAATAAATGTACTAGGGAACCCGTGCTGCTCAGCAGCAGCTGTTTGAGTGTATCTTTAAGAATGAGGAAATGTACCTAAACGTTCCCTTAAAACATTTTTATGAATTGAATGATCAATACCGGTGTGGGCTCATTTTATCGCGGTTGCTTGGTGAGTCTTTTAAGACAAAAATAAATCCTGTTTCTTTATTACAACATGTAATTAATTAATTACAAATTATGAGCAAACTAATGTAATAAACTCTATAAAAAAAAAAAAAAAAAAAACAGTTTTTAATATTAAAAAGCAAAAGAACAAAATTCAAAAGACAAACGTTATGAATTTGTAAAAATTAAAAACAGTTGTTTTTAGTATAATAAATTTAGTCCTTTGAAAAATAAAAATAATTTACTGGTAAATGGATTGAAAGTAGCGGGGCGGTAAATTGGCCACCTAAATCACCGAACATAACTCCCTTAGATTATTGTAACCAACCTAAATAACCTAATCTAATGTTAGTAATCGATCATTATATTGTATCTTGATTTACAATACAACACTGAGCTCATTACGATAGCGAAATTTTTTCTTTTATAATGAATTCACTGTAAGCATGAAGCTTATGCATAAGATTATAAATAGATATTTTTGTATGTATGAAAAATGTTATACCCGACCGAGATTTGAACCCGAGACATCTGGATAAAAGGTCGAAAGTCTTTTAAAGTAAAATAAGATTATTTACTTTATTTCTTGATACAGGTTTAATAATTATGCCCGCGTCTTTTACTTTTATCTTAACAGAAAACTTGTAGTATTTAGTTTGGTTAATGGAAACCTGAAGATGGTACAAGATAATTTCTAATTTCATAAACTAGCAAAAAGTTGAAAAAAAATTAAAGTAGGATTCAGGGATACAAATAATGATATAATAGTAATTTTTATTACTGTAATTAATATATTGCGTATCTATTTAGTGATCCTTTACAGATGTTTTACAATGAATTTAGGTAATTATAATTCGAAAAAAATATTACTGCACATTGGTCAAATCCAGACCACGCTATAAAGGTGGAAATTAACTTTACAGAATGCTGGGATAGTACGAAGAATTATCGGGTGAAAAAAAAAGATAATAAATAGAATAAAACTACATTAAGGATTCCAATAATTGAACAACTACACACAATTTCACTCCGCCACTTTTTAAAATGCCGTTTAGTGATAACGAGCGAGTTGAATAAAGTTAAGTCTATCCATTTAATTACATACATTGTAGTTTATCTCAAATAAAATTAAACGTAAAATTTTTTGATACATTATTCAGCGGTCACATTAAGTTACGGTAACTTATTTTGTAGAACTTTAATGTGGTATGTAATTATAATTAAAGCTAAACTAGATTAATTTTTTCTTTTATAGGTTTCCTTATAATTTGCGTTAAGGGCAGAATAGTTTCAATAGTATTTTCCCGAAGAATACTGCGTAAAAAAAAATTCTATAAATATTACGTTCAAAACCATGAACTTATTTATGAATTCCCTTTAATTATAATTTTGTTTTTAAATATACGATATTTTAATTGCTCTATTCATTCTTCGGTTTAAAGCAAACAGAAGGCCGAAACAAATAATGAGTTTTAAATGTTTGTGGAGTGTATAACAGTGGAAGGAGAAGAGTTAATATGGAGAAGACTTCATTAAATATTTTATTAATTAAAGGTCTCGCCCCGGATTGTTCTTTCAGCAGATGAATACGTGATATGAAATACTTTCGGCTTGTTATACACATAACTAGGGTTCTCACCTCTCTAAAAAGGAATTAAAACGAACAAATCCTTGATGAAAACAAAAACCGACACCTTTTCTGTTGTATTTCAATGCGTCGAGTATAATTATTATTAAAATCCCTCGCTTTTTATTCTCAAGTGTTCTGTCTGTGTTAATTTTTCCGCTCTATTCCGGTCGGTTTGTTTTTTACGTTAATTCAGACATACAAACGTTAAAGAACATCATTCTGGTACGATTTGTATATAATACAGAATATTTCATTTAAACGGGAGGCTACTTTTTTTTTTTATAACGGTTTGTATTCCGATACGTTACAAAGCTCTCGTAACGGTCTGCCCGAGTTCGATTCAAAAAAAAGCGTTTTTCTTGTTTCACTTTGGTAATTAGTGATGGGTACTAATTTAATGACTAGAAGGTGAATTATATTTTGTTGTAGGCTAGTTTTGATAATTAATGTTCCCGCTTTGTAAAGCCGCCGTTATATAAAGATGAAGTGAGCCTTAATTGGGAATCTCTTTTAATGACAGCCAAGTAGTCAGCGGCTCAAGGGCCCCAACTTAACAAACCCTAAACCCCTTCCATCGTCCCATAAACCTGACGATATCCATTCAATATTATATGCACCTTTGAAAATATGCGACGAGTTCTTCAAAAAAAAATTCTGATTCAAATAAATTAATTAGTTTCATTTTAAACAACAAATTCAGATTATCTTAAATTTTATGTTATCTGTTAAAAGATAAATAAAATAACTTTTATTATTTAATAGATACTTGGTATTAAATTGTACCGTCGTACATTTTAACTGAATTAATATTTATTCAATATTTTCAAAGAGATTTTAAATGAATTAATGAGTGTGTATATATAAACAAATAAATGTAATTTAATATATATAAATATATCTGTTTTTTCCTGTGAACATCTCATAAATAAAATATTCTATTAAAAATAATTTTATTATATCTTTAATTTAACGAAAACATTTTAACAAATAAAATTTAATGTATATTTGTACTAGTAAAGTAACTTTAACTTCACATATCATTGTGAAAAACGTTTAAGTAATTTTTTTAACTTTTTTTCATAAAAGGAAATTTTGTACTGATGATTAGAACGAAATGTGATGATAGCAAGAACACGGGGGTTGCTCCATAACTAAACGGTTGTAGGTAATTTCATAAAAAATAAAAGTCACTCATGAAAACATTTAGTAGTATAACAAATATTCCCTGCCAGACGTACTTAAAAAAAAAATTAGGAGATAAGTGGTTTCCCTTTGCCTTATTCAGTGAGACAAATACACCATTAGGCGTTATCAAATTTCACTGGGTTGTGGGAAACTACAATGAAAAATAAAGTTGAAAACTCCCGTTATTAACCGCACTAAAGAAATATTGACAACTTCCCATTGTCATTAATATACTTTGGCATACTTCAAAAACAGTATTTAAGTAAAGTAAAATATAAAGGCAAAATAATTTAAGTAAAGTAAAGGTAAAATATTAAGTAATATAAAATATAAAGTTAAATATAAAATATTTAAGTAAAGTAAAATATAAGAATTAATTATTTAAAGATCCTAGTATAATCTAATTCTAAAGTATAAATATTAAAAAATATGACTACCAAAAAAGAATGTTAATGACAAAAATTGATTTTTAATATAAGGTAATTAAAGAGCGGGCGGAGGCAATTTTGTATATAGTATAATTTTTTTTTTCAATTTATTTAAAAAAAATATATAAATATATAAATATATATAATGTATTATATATATATATATATATTTATGTAGTCTTTGACACTGCCGGTAACGTAAGGATTTCAACGTGGGAACCTCTAAATCGGTTCAGCCGTTGAGCTGCTACGGTGGAACAAACATACATACATACATACCCTAAACACATTACACTATCTTTCTGGGCAAAAAATATTTAAAGAACACATGTAGTTCTATTATTGTCATTAAAATAAGTGAAAATAGAAAGATCACATTAATAAATGAAAACCGGAAGATTGGTTGCGAAGATAAAATAAAATTTACGAATAACTGTGATTTATTAGATCGAGAGTATACCTGATGGATGCAAAAGTTAGCCTTCAATCTACTAACAAATACCTCTTTTGAATTTAGAAAATTGGACGATTGTTTGCAGATTTATTATTATAATAGCATTCATTTCACATCCCGAAACAACGCCCCAGGAGCACCCCGTTTGTTACCAGTTGATGGTGATGATTGGTCTAGCCTCGCACGAGGTGCTCGCACCACCTCACCACTCTAATTTTTCCTACGCAGTCCTCACGGGAAGGGTGGTCGACCTGATATTGTACAACACTACACTTCATTTACATTCATACATATCATCCTCATTCATCCTCTAAAGTAATAACTTACGGTGGTTCCGGAGGCTAAACAGAAAAAAAGAGAGGTATTAAATAGGCATCTGAAAACTAATGTAGGTTTGAATAAGGAAAAATGTTCAGTCATTTTTAAAATTTGCGTGGTATATCTAATTAAATTATAAACTGTTTACCTCTCAAGAAAAGATATGAGTACCCGTTCGAAAATGGTAACTTTTTCTTTTTTTAATTTAATACCATATTAAACAATATTGTAGAAGAAAATAATATGAAATGACGTGAAAATAAAACTAATATTCAATAATTTTCGGGCAATTTTGAAAAAAAAAATAAGTAAAAAACATTATTTGACCATAAAAAATGTAAAAAATAATATTACATTACAATATAAAAAATGTTACATAAATAATATTATTTGAACATAAATAATGTTTTGCTTTGTTTAAAAACAATGTTACTAGAAAAGCCGTTTGTCAATTAAATATATATATATTTAATTGACAAAAACACTCTTCTGTATATATATATATATATATATATATATATATATATATATATATATGTATGTATGTATATGTATATATATATATATATATATACAGAGTGTATCAAAACTGCATGGCAATCTCTCGGAAACGGATTCTATATCTAAAA
>JAAAKQ030212976.1:0-11610 GCA_010016005.3 Zanna intricata | reverse complement strand
CGGGAGGAACTGAAAACCGAGCGAAATCTTTCGCTAGCCGTAACTCGCTAACAAAACGTTTTCAGGCATATGTTTATTGGAAACTTCTTTCTTATTTTTAGATATAGAATCCGTTTCCGAGAAATTGCCGTGCAGTTTTGATACATCCTGTATAAAAATTATTCCATTAATCATACAGATAGTTGTCCATAAAAAAAAATAAGGTATGTTTAATAAATAATTGGCGAAAAAAAATTAATAAACATAAAAAAAGTATTACAATGAATTACAAAAGTTGTACATAATATACATATATTATGTACAACTTTAACTCTTTAATGGTTAACAAAAAATTGAAAGATATACAATAAGAAGAAATATTTCAAGTTAAACAGAAAAAATATTAATTACATAGGACGAAGTTTCAAAATTTAACATAGTGAAAATTGTTAAAACACTAAAAAAAAAAATGTATAAACACATCAATAATAATTAAAGGTTAGAGATTTTGTGAAGGAAGTTAATCTCCGTCAGTTTTCAAACTTTAATATCGAAATCCTATAATACAAATAATCATTATTCTATTATCCAATGAATGAAGCAATTCGATTTCATAAATGAAAACATTTATGATTTATGCTATAATTTCACAGGATGAGATTGAATTAGAATGAATTTATAAAAGATGTTGACAATTATAAAAGAGTTTTACAGTGAGAGACAATGAAATCTAATGTTTCTTTATTACTTCAACCTCATATACATATATATCATCAGTAGTCTTAAATAACACAGATAAAAATAATCACGCGCACGCATATACAGCTTCCTATAATAAAATTATCAGGGATCTTTTTCAATATAAAATTAAAAGACTATTTCTAAACATTACATAAAAAGTTTTTAACACACTTGTTCAAATAAGTAATCACTTTGAATTAAAAAATATAAATAAAATTATATAATATTTTGCGATGTCCCTGTAAGTAAGTCGCAGGTCCGTAGAGTCAGGGACCCGCGACTGGTTTAGAATAAGAATGAAAAATATACATTAAATACAGATAATCAGACTTGAATAAATGACGAAAACTTTGATTTCCTTTTATTTTTTATTTTTTAAATATGTTACTTTTACGTTCTATTTGTTTTACTTTTATCTGCAATGTAGAATGAGAAAATAAATAATTATCAATGTTTGAATATCACGCGATAAAAAAAACACTAACGGAAACACTAATTTAGTACCGGAAACTCTTGGAAATGAAACACTTCTAAGAAATATGAACGAGAGATGATAAACTGAAATACTTATACGTTTTCAATGTATGCGGGTGACTGAAGGACAGAAATGAAGACAGAAATATAACAAGTTAAAGCAAGACGAAGAATGGAGAAAGTCCGTTAAACAGCAGCCCCCGCATTATATAACGGGAAAGACTGAAAAGAGGAAGTAGACGGGAAAGATCGTGACGTAGTAGGAGTAGGGAAAAAAGACGGTATCAGCGAACAAACGAAGTACAGAAAGGTCAATACTATAATAAGCAGTAATTACAAGAGGTCTGAAGCCAAGTAAAACAGCTCTTACTAACTCGTCAAACGTAATTTACAATCTTTACGGTAAAATGTTCTCTAATTTAAAAAAAAAATTGTAATTTTAAAGTAAATTATTTTTTAAATTTCTGTTAAAAAGATTAATGCGTAAATGACATAAAAATACAGTAATAAGATATTATTATATGATCATTTGAATATTTTCTCTTTTATTTTTATAGCATATATAAACTACTAAAAACATAATAACAAAATAAAATAATAACACTTCATTACTGTAGCAATTAAATTAAAAATAAATAAAATCAATACTCGTTGAAATGCCCAAACAAAATATTAGTAACTTTCAAAGCAGCTTCTATCGCCCGGCTTTAAAATACTCTTACTATACCACAAAACATATTTTCGCCTATAACAAAAATCACTAGCTATACTTCCCGTAGAAATGTTCTGCAATTACACTATCATGTAGGTAATGAATTTAACTTATTAAAGATTCACTAGTGAAGGTGAAGACTATTGAACCTAGTCTGGTTTGGCATTACACACATAGAATTAATACATACATACATACATACAAACATACATACATACATACAAACATACAAACAAAGATAAAATACATACAAAATACATACAAACATAGATATAGAATTAATTTCTCAACGTAGAAAAAAAGAGCGAAAAGAAAAACTAAGCAGCTATGATCGGGCACAAGCCTGTTGTTGCCGGAATGAAACAAATAATTTAAGAAAAAAATCCAAAATTTGTTTTATAAGTATCTGGTTTAGAAAGTAGGAAGTGGATGATCTGCTTTTACAAGTATCGCTGGTGATTTATCCGGTTTTGATTTAAAAAATAGTAGTTTTAAATTATCTTATCATGTACATAAAAAAATAAATAACACAATAAAACAGTATCCTATAACAAAAAAGTACCTTAATCTTACTTGTGTCAAATGACTTTCTGATCAAACATTAATATATGTAATTAAAAAGTAATTAAGAAGATAAAAAAGCTGTTTAGCACTAACTTTTACAAGTTTTTCATAAAAGAAGGAAAGCTTTCCTTGTTTTTATAACAAACATTATCATGCGATGTAAACAAGTGATTCTAACTTTTTGTTATACACAAGTCTTATGGTAACTTAGTACCATAAGACCTGCGTATTACAAAAAGTTAGAATCAGTTGGTTTTACATCACATGATAGACCTTTATAAAATAAAGGCCAATACACTAAGATCAAATATATAAAACCAAAGGCTTTAAAATCCAATATAATCAGCAGTAACAAAAAAACCTCGAGTCGTGGTTGACGCATAAGTGGTCAAATCCCTAAATTCAATTGTTGTGGGCGAAGCATGATAATTAAAAAAAAAAACATATTTTTATAATAGAATCTTGATTGAATCCTACCTAAATGATCCATTTTCTATATCGGGGTGTCGTTATTTAAAAGTCGTTAACTTTTAATAAAAATGGCAATTCAAAGCCATTGGAAGACAATTAAAAATAAGTCTTCCATTCTTCAAAGTCTTCCAGAGCGTGAATCATTCACAGCGGTCAAGTCACGACAACCAATCAGAATGATCAATATTCTGACCAATATTTTAACTGCTTTTTGCTATCATTCTACGATTAACAACATATTTATTATATTTAGATTCCCTTAATTTTTTATTTAACTTTTAATTACACTTATTAATTATTAAAAATAAATAAGTAAATTATCCGCAATGAATAATCAATACCTAGAAAGGTATTGCTAGATAAGCTTTATATGATTCGGTTCTAACGTATAATACTTTAAAATCGGTTGGGTGGTGCGTAAGAAATTCAATAATTCATTAAGAAATGCAACACATGTAAAAAATAAAATAAAAAACCGGAAATATATTTAAAAAAACTTTTTCCATTTTTTTTATCCCGTCGAACATTCCGTATCCTTTTATTTTGATATCAAAATAGGTCAGTAACATTAAATACGCTGTATGCGTTAAAATCAGTATGCTTCGTCAGCTTTTCAGTGAATCTAAAAAATAAAAATAAGTGAATATAAGGAACCAATAACATTTATTTTATTTATAATGATAAACTGTTATGTTTCATGCTAAAATAATAAATATTCTGCACATCGACCGATCAAAAAGTTTTTATTTTATTGAAATTCACTGTTCATTCAGCAAATTGAATGATCATAGGACCAAAGTTTACTCCTTAGATTGCATTGAAAACAAACAACTAATTTATTTTATTGCATTATACACACAAAAGGTCCAATTCTTTCTTCAGGTTTTTCCATAAAAGAATGAAATAAAGTTTTAGTGAACAAAATCATAAATTTCAATTCTTATGTACATGTTAAAACAAAATTTTACAATACGTTACGGTATTAATTCTAAAATAATTTATGGTACTTAAATATGTTAATTTGAAATTATGGTATGAATTTTATAATAGAGATCTATCCTCCACAAATTTTCATCATTACAAAACTATTTTCTTAAACACAATTCAAAATTTTCCTTTATTTCACAGAAATTAGCATAGAGTACCAAATTATAACGGCCATTAATCCTCTAAAATATATGCGGATGACACAACTTAAAAAAAAATTAACTCCTGGAACAAACGCCAGCTACATTTTATGAAAGAAAAATTATTTACGTGTTAACATAATAAACTAACTCACAAGTTATTCAAGAATGGTAAGCTTAAGAGAAATAACGAATATTTTCGAAAATTATAATAAAATTAAAAACTTATTTAGAGCGAAAAATTAAAACCGTAACTAAATATTTATTTTAGACAAAAAAAAAAAAAAACACATCTTACAGTTGTTATTCCACTGACACCGAAAAATAACTTATAATATCGTTTTTCATGGTTCGTAACAAATACATATTAGAAATAATAATGATCCAATAAATTCATCAATTGTCACCATTTCATCCTTCTATTAACTAACCTATACATTTTCTTACTCAGCTTATTAAAATAACCATACTTTAGTGGGTTTTTAATTTTTTTTTTCTACATAAACTTTCAAACTTATTGTTACAAAATTATTATATTAATCTACAATAACGAGTACGCAGAAATGTATTAGATAAAGAATTATCCGTCCCTTTAAAATAATTCTAAATAATGTTTTAACAAATCATAAACATCTTAAGAGATGTCTGAATGATGTAAAAAATAACTACTTTAATCTTTTAAGTAATTTTTGAGAAACGAAACCTATGGTGATCGTATTTCCCCTAATGCTTGACAGATTCTGATTAATATAAAATGGCGATAAAAATCGGTTAGTGCAGTCTGAAGATATCAAGCAAAACGACAACTGGAAAAAGTCTTATCTCCTGCATTCTTGAATGAAACTACCCAAATACATGCCCAAAGTTACGATCTGTAAAATCCTAAATTAAAAATTTAATCCAACTATTTATAACCAATTATTAACCTTAACTTATTTATACAGTATTATATATAGTATACAGTCTGATCGGCAGCGATGATGACGCACGAGGAATCTTGAACCCGGGAGGGGGGGACAGCCTTCTGCTGAGTTGCCGCGCGTCCCAGCAGGCGGGGATGGGCGGCGTTGAGGATGCACGGGGACTTCTGAACCACTGACGTGAAAAAACAAGACATACACAAACACCCACACAAAAAAAAAAATGAGCGAGTGAGTGAATGATTGTGGTGTGAGAAGAAGAAGCAGAATGAATGTGGAAGAAGAATGAACGTTAGAAGAAGAAGAACGAAGAAGATTGGACACTGTGTAAGTCCACAATTTGTGGTGAAGAGCCAGACCGGAGGGGGGCCGGCCTCCATGGCGCGAGTGGTAGCGTCTCAGCCTTTCATCCGGATGTACCGGGTTCGAATCCCGGTCAGGCATGGCATTTTCACAAGCTAAAAATCATCCAAATCTCATCCTCTGAAGTAATACTAATGGTGATCCCGGAGGTAAAAAAAAAAAAAAAAACAAAAAAAACCGATGGGGGACGGGGTGACGGACAGTCCTCTGCTTAGTTGTTATTTGTCCAAGCTTGCTCGGATGGGTGGCGATGATGATGCACGGTCTAGATCGTCTGAACCCAAAGGCATCTCCCCGAGGCTGAGTAATGCTTAATTGTCTCGGGGAGGGGAAGGCCGAACCGGTGAGGGAGGATTAGTCGGTAAGGGGTAGGTCATTATACGCATTTAATTTTAACATCTTTGCGGAACCTGCTTAGCTCACTATGCGGGCTAGCTTGGGGTAGTTAGTGTCCCTGGTTCAGAATCCGACACACCTCATGGGTCGTACGTAACGGTATTCCTTCATAACTCATCGGAAAAAAAGTACACAGTCGGAAAAGTAAAAAATAAAAAATCCAGAATTCAAGTAACAAGGCCTTTAACATTAGGGAAAACAAAACATTAACACAAAAAATACTTTAAACAGATTGCTAAATTTGATAAACAACAAAATCGTTTTTTCGTTTTAAAGTCAAAGATCATGAATCCGTGCATATTTCTGCTTTCAATTTTCAGAATATCGAAATAATAAAAGAAAAAAAGATATAGCTTTACAAAGCTCAGCAAGGGCGCTGAATTGGAGAGAGCTGAGGAAGACAGAATAACGAAAAATTAAGAAAAAACTCGTTAACAGGTTTATAATTTTGATCGAAGCTAGAAAGTCGAAGCGCTTTTCACACCCTTTCTTTAGTTTACAGCTATGAAATCTATCGCATGAATTAGAAATTCTTAATATATTAAAAAAAAATCCCCCCATAATTTTTCACCTGATAATTTCTAGGCGACGCGTATTTAAAATAACATTTTTACAATGACTCTGCTACTACAAAATAATAAATATGATTTGTGTTTTTAAATATAATTAATCCAGACGTATAAACAATTTTTATTTTTTTATTTTATCACCTTGAAATTAAATACAACAACGCTTTAAATACATCACGGAGTCGTGAAAAAGAGACAAAACTAACAAAAAAGCAGGTAATAATAATATTAATTAAATCTTTAAAAAAATATCTTTTGTATAATAAAATTATAACTTAGATTAATACTTTTCAAGGTCAGTAAGTTAATTATACCACAATTTAAGTAATGCGATATTTATGAATAAACGAAGAATAGAAGCGGATTTATTATTTAATTATTAAAATAATTATATACAACATAATTACTTTAATACTCATTAACCATGAAACGTAATATTATTTTCTATATACATTACTTACTGGCCGACATTGAGCGACTAAGTTTATTACTTAACAGAGCATTTATTATACACCGTATAAAAAAGTAAGCCTATTATTATTATTACGTAACATAATAGTAAACTAAAAAATGCATATAACAAAGAAAAACGCATATTTGCATAAAGAAAAACTATTTAAAAACAATATTCAGAATATGACCTATAACAGGAAAATACTTAAACGTAAATTAAAAAACGAAAACATCATAAAGAGTACGCCTTATATTCCACTGTAATTTAAGGTTAAATAATAACTTATAATTATGTTTAAATTACTGAGCATGACGACTGAAAAATAAAGAAATGGTACAATTTAACGCAATATAAAATACACCATTTATAACTTAATTATTTATGCCAGTTCATTACGATTTATATTAAAATCAACAGACCATATTAATGAATAACATTTTTCGAAATCCTACTAAACAGTACAATCTTATCTATATCTTTAATTTTTCATTAAAAAAAAAAGAAGCTATTTAAAAAACATCAAACTAAAGTATATTTACATATATGCGTGCAAGCTTTAACATAGATAACAAATGACCGATTATATAAATAATTAAAAAACGACAAAGCATAATTACAAAAATGTCAACAAACAATGAAAGTTACACATACCTAAAACTTAATAATCGAATAACTTCCTACAGCACATCAATATATCTCATTATATTATAAGATTAAAATTAGAAAATGGAAAGTAAAAAAAAGCTGGAGAAGAGAAACATATACATGACTGTATAGGAATTGGGAGCTGCCAACTTAATTCAAAAGTTGATAAGAGTAAATGAGAATGGAAAAAGCCATCTGCTTCAAGTCAGTTAGCTGTACGGCGATGACTGTTTATGTACTTCAACTTCTATTTGCAAGAGACGATAAACTCATATAAGTATGATTAAATGAAACAGGATTGATAGGGTTCGATACAACAGTCTGTATGTCTAAATGGTATGAAAAAAATAGATGTATTAATTGGCTGTTTCAGTAAGTTCTAGGCTATACTTATGTTTTAGGTTATACTTAGGTGAAAATAATGAAAAAAAAAAATCATGTAGAGTAATGGAGACATTTTCTTATCGAGTTACAGCTAGCGAAAGACTATCCACATTTCTGTTCTAGAGGTAAAGTAATGATAAACTGAAATTCTATGGACAAATATTACTGAGTAAAATTTGTGTTTTTATATTAATTTTTTTATAAAAATTGAAAAAATAAACGAGTCCCAAAATAGCATCTCTTGCAATTTATAAAAAAATTATAAGAAAACCCAAAAACAGCATGTTTTTTTTTACTTTGTCGTAAATTTAGTTTATTACATTTCAAATAACCAAATAAAATTTTAAGATAAAATTTTTAGAGAACTTAATTTCTGAGAAAATATATATAATTAAAATCATCAATAAATACCAAATACAAAGGTTTTAAAATCTATGTTTACGTGAGCTTTTTACGCAATTTTTTTGAGCGAGATATGCCAGTAAAATATGACAGAAACTTCCTGAAACTTTTTAAACCGTATGTATATAAATATATAAAATTGAAAGGTTAATGATAAGGTTCGTGTCATTAACCTTTGTCTAATGAAACAAGAATAAAACTACTCGAATAGATGGCTATGGGGCTCGTACAATATGTAATGAAGGTGATGCATGATGTTTTTAAAGCAGTTACTTTAATTCGGATTTGAATACGAGATCGTGGATACCGGTGTTCTTTGGTAGTTGGGTTTCAATTAATCGAACATATCAGAAACCGACGATCTGAGACTGTACAAGACTTCATTCATAAATATCATCCTTCTTAATACCTAACGGTGGTTCCAGAGGCTGAACAGAAAAAGAATGGATACATGATATTTGGGCTCATTTTGACGAATTCGATCGACACACGCTAAACAAGCATGTCAATTACAAAAAAATAGTTTAATGGACAATTTAAGTATAATAATTACATAATTGGGAAATAAAACAATAGGCGAAATGGGGAAAAAAAGTATATATATATATATATATATATATATATGTTCCCGAATAAATTCTACCAGATTTTTATATCATAAGGATAGCGCATAATAAAATTTTTTGAAGGTATTTATAACCCAAGTTAAAATCCTAAATAATTTTTCGTGAAACTTCGATACACTACCAACGTATAAAGAATGGAAAAAATGTATGCAGCTTTCATCGGTACCTTATCAATACCTGTATCAGAGGCTGGTTCTTCTATAAAAAAATTAAACGTAATTTTTCCCAAAATTATGTAAAACATATGACATTTGTCCTTTTTTAAACAACTTATCTACTGTATAACTGTTTGTTCTATAGGAAAAGAAAATAAATCCAGTATAAATATAGTGAAATGTTTCAAATGATTCGATACGATTATTTAATTAAATTATTCACCAATAAAGAGGTCCGTCTCACAAGAAAAAAAATTCTAAATGATTTATATAAACAGAATAACATACAATAATTTTTTGTTAACATGATGGGAAGGTGCTTTACTCCTGACGGTTTTTTTTATATAAACCTGTATCTACTGTTCTGATCATTCTTTTAAATAATCAAGAGATGAAAACGTGCTTAATCAATCAACGTATACTCTTTCTCTAATTCAAATTACTAATTTTCGTTAAATAAACCGAATACGCGCTTTGACTGATACGTTTTTCTTTCTTTTTTTTTAGTTTATATATTATTACATGATACGGCTTAAGTGTAAAATAAAAATAATGAATTACATAGAAACATAAAGAATATTTCAAGTTAATATATTTAGATAATACACTAACGGACTTTATTTAACGAATCTTATAAACTATTTTAACTCTTCAATAACATAAATATGTTATATAATTTCAGAAAATCATACGTCACAATACATACGCAATTCGTTTTACCACAAGCAAAACCGAGTGATTTTGAATATCAACTGCTGTAATAATTTAGTGGAGCAAGAAAATTATTTGGCGAAATTTAAATGAGCCACATTTAAACAATCCAACTCCATTATAAACGAAATTACAATTATTTTCTGAAACCGCAGAAAAAAAGAAGAAGAAATTGACAGCACATCATCTTATAAACACGATTCGTATTTAAGGAAGAAGCGTTTAGTTTAAATCATAAATAACAAAGTTGAAATATTAGACCAACTAAGAGTTTATATTAAAAAAAACATCGTTTTTATAGGCGACTGGTAAGCAACTGCATATATGTGTGCGTAAAACCAAATGTTAAAAATATTGAGTAACAATGACGTTATAATATTATTAATATATTCGACTTATTAAAACCTTTTTTCGCTCTGAAAACTTTCTACTCTGATCAAATTACGTATTAATAGTGATAGGTCTAATGAATGTACAATTAAGGATAAACAACTGTTATACGATCAACAAGACGAGTATAAAGATGAATTAGTGCAGCTACTACCTTACGTCATTACTTATTATACAAATGAATAGCTTCAGTCCTTGATAATGTAGGTTTAAATTTAATTTAAACGTCAAAGGCTAAAAAATACCGATCACTGAATTATGCATGAAAAATATCTGTTAATCTTAAAAAAATCTAGTTGCTTACAGTAGGTCTGGCAAGTTTAACTGATAAATGACTTACAATCTGCAATTGAGCCTTCACTCTATCAGCTCGCTGGATTCAGTTTCAGCTGTTAACACAGCATGTTCAATATCATTTCGAAGCAATAAACAACGTCCAGAAGTTAAGATTTTATACATTAAAACACCGACAATAAATTGTAAAAATACACTTTTTCTCTTTCTATTTATTTTATTCCGCTTTTTATTTTTAACAATGAAGAAGCTATACTGTATAAATAATGCTTAATTCATGATTTATAAACTGTATACTTTATAATTTAAAAGAAGTATAAAATAATAAAGCAAACAAGATAAGAAAAACATTGATTTTTCACCGCATTGGAAATTAATTAAAAGGAAAAAATCAAACAAAATTCATTCTGGGACGGAAGTCGGAAAAAATAATTACTATTATTATAATTAATAAATTTAAATATTTTAACTAACGTAAGATATTTAAACATTTTAGGCTATTAAAAAATTACACGCATTTATTTAGACATCTTTAATAGTCAGCCGGTTAATAAATAAAAAATCAATAAACAAATATGATAAGTAACTACATAAAAAAGCAGATTCCATCATTTACAAACGTATTAATTTATGATAATGAATTATATAAGGAAAACCCAACAAATTTTATACTATTATTCCACCTATTTACGTGGCGTAGAGGTAGCAACTCGGCCTTTCATCCGGAGGTCACGGCTTCGAATCCCGGTCAGGCATGGAATTTTTCATACGCTACAAAAATCCATTCCCATATTCCATATTTCCCATGCACAAGCTTCAAGCTTACGTAGCGATATCATCAAGAAAAAAATTAGATTACAAAGAAACCCACTTATGGCGTCACCAAATAAATGAACCGTTTGTCACAATATGAGTACGGAGAAGTTCATGCGAATTAACGCAGTATGAATGAGTCGAATAGGTTATTTCTTAGGGCGCGTCCAGACTTGATGCAATGTCGCGAAACATTGTATCTGAACAGTATCCATACAGTATCGAAACAGTTTCGATACAGTGTATCTGAAAATTGACAACTGTGCGGGAACACTTCGTATACATTGTTATACGTCCAGACTAACACTTGTGTTCACAAACATGTCAAGTGAAGTTGTAGCCAGAATTTGTGCGACCAGTTTGTACATTTTACTTAAAAACCGCAGACAAAGGAGACGGTGGTGGATGAGACAAGTGCTT
>JAAAKQ030212965.1:1361-11610 GCA_010016005.3 Zanna intricata | reverse complement strand
ACGGATTGATGACCCCGCGCATCATAAGTGGGTGTCCCAGTATTGAGGCAGTGTAACCGACATCGCTGCATCACTTCTGTTAACTCTTCTCCTCTTCTGTTGTTATACAAACTGCCCGCTATTAAAGCCTTTGCATTAAAGTCCCCCATTAAGGCCGTCCTTTTAACTGTACTCATTATTATATCATTTATCTTGTCAAGCCTGTGAATGTATTCTTCCAGTGAGCAGTTTGGTGATATGTAGACACCAACGATGAGCGATTCAGGCAGCTCCACAGCCACCAGTCCCGGTTCACGCCTATACATCGCTAAGGGGAACCTACCAGAGCAATTACGAACTGCCACGTCCCCCTCAGTATCCGCTATCCACGCATATTTAGCTGCCTCGTACCTGTTGGGCTCTGT
This sequence comes from Zanna intricata, assembly GCA_010016005.3. Taxonomy (NCBI): domain Eukaryota; kingdom Metazoa; phylum Arthropoda; class Insecta; order Hemiptera; family Fulgoridae; genus Zanna; species Zanna intricata. Next base: position 11,206 of record JAAAKQ030212965.1, on the reverse strand, counting down.
TACTATGAGCAAATCAGCTCTATACTCTCTCGCGATCTCCGTTGTGAGGTCGTGCGAGAGGGCACTTCTGTTCGCATTAACAAGGAGCACCCTAATCATCGGATCGGCGTGGCGCGTCCAAGCCTCCGGCGCCCTGTCGCTGATGACCTCTTCTTCTCTCCGGGCAATCCGCCTGATGGTGCCCCTCTTTTGCACATACGAAGCAGCACCTGCTTCGGTCTGGCCCCTCACAGCGCGAAGCTCTGTGACCCAGAGCCCAACACCTGTAGCACTTTTCAAGCGACTCTGCAAAGAACACGCGGCAGGACACCCACCCAATGCGCAATCTCCCCTTTGCCACCAAAGCCGTCGCCATCTGAGACGGGAGCAGCACCGTGGCACTCCTAGTGTCCGCGTATGATTGTCGCATAGTGATTCCCGATAGCTGGGATCGCTCCAGACCCGTTGCAGCCACTAAGGCGTCCATCACTTCTTCTTCAGTTGTAAGGGCATCTAAGTCCTTAAGGGTGACTCTCTTCATTCTTAGTCTGTTTGCGCAGGTCACTTGCACCTCTTTAATGCTTTTAATTTTTTGCGCGAAACGCTCCACATTATCTCCCTCGTCTCTGACCCGCATCAGGACTTCGCCTGTCTGCCCTTTCCTGACAGACATTATTTCCGGAACTTCTCCCTCTACGCCAGTCTTTACAGTTCTTAATATCTCCGCAAAGCTTTTACCTTGTGATTTAATTGTCACCATCTTGGTGGGAGGGCCTTTCGGTTTGTCCACATTCTTCGGGCCTTGCACTCCTTCCAAGTAAATGCGGGTGACAAAGTCACCTCGCCTCCCTGCATATTCTGCAAGCTTTTTTATTATGACCCCAGTGTTGTCGTCCGTTGCATAAAATACGACGTCCTTTGTGGACTGATATGTCCGGCCCATCACCGACTTTAGATCTGTTATTACCTTCATCATCTCCTCCCTGGTATCCACAACTGCTATGTAATTAGTAGTGGGTTCTTCCTCCTCGGCGTCCCCAAGCAAAAAAGTGGCCTGCTGCCTGAACGCAAGAAGCTGTCCCGGTTTCAGCCTGCCTTCCGTACTCATGAATTTGAGACTCGGCCATCTCCTGAACACTCTACCAGCAAAAGGGGTTTCAACCGCTGCTAGATCTAGCACCGTCAAAATATTGTTACTAGCCACTTCCGGGCACTCGCTCAACCTGTCCACACATCGATACACAGACTCCGACCATCTCCTGGACACCAGACCAATTACCCCTTTGTCATCTAGCTCTTCACTCAATCTGGCCTCAATGTCCTCCTTCCTATCGGGTCTAAGCGTCTGGGTGCATCGATCACAAGTAGTGACAGCAGATACTCTTGATTGTATTAACCTCTTGCTCTCAGCCACTTTGGATATAACGTCTGACATTTCTACTTCTAGATGCTTGATCTCTCGTTTACTGTTCTTATCTATCAGGCTCTTAAAAGAGCCAGATAGTTCCACGAGCTTATCAATCCATGCAATGACATCATCACCTGCGTCCTCCTCCTCTGAGCTTGGTATTCGCCTTCTTTTGCGCTCTTAACCTGCCCCATACCGACTAAACCCCCTCCCGGACTCCTCCGACCCGAGACCGGATCCGCAATTAAGCATAACGCGGTCACGGGGGAATTATTCTGACTTTTTTCCGGGTTCGGAACTTCTTCTGACTTACCTGCTTTCGACCCTTCTGTCCGCAACACCTGTAACATAATGCACAACATCCAACCACAACAACCACCCTTCGTCACCACACACACCCACACTTTTATTTTTTTTTTTGTGAGTGTTAATGTTTGTGTGTGCGTACCTGTTAATGGTTTATGTCGTTTTTTTTTCTTTTTTTTGTGAGTGTTAGTGTTTGTGTGCGCGTACGTCTTCATGTCAGTGTTTTCTTTTTGTGAGTGTAAGTGTGCGTGCGTGATCGTGATCACGCCAGGGGGGGTCAGGAGTCCCCGTCTATTATCATCGCCGCCCATCCCCAAGGCAGGGACCCGCGACGACTCAGCAGAAGGCTGTCCTTCTCCCCCGGCTCCACCATGGAAGTGTGTGTCAACCAGTCCTTCAAGACCAGGGCTTGGGAGTCTCCGTGCTTCATCGTTGCAGCCCATCCCCGCAAGCAGAAACGAACTGAGACTCCATAGAGGGCTGTCTCTTCCCCCCAGGCCATCCTCCGTCATCCTTCGAACCAGGGTCTTTCTTCTTCCACTTTCGTTCGGATTATTTTTGTTATCCAATTTCGGGTATTTCCCAATCCAGCCTTTCACTTAGCATCGCAGCTATGATTTCTTCTCGGGAACTGTCTCTTACATTAAATTCATTCCTTATTTCTTCCCATCTGTGGCACCTCAGGATAGTGTGTTCGGTCGACTCCACGTCACCACAATACAGGCAATTATTCCAAGTCCTCTTGCCAAATCTGCAGAGATACTCGTTAAAAGCTCCGTGACCGGTGAGGAATTGGGAGAGGTAGTGGTCCACCTCCCCGTACCCCCTCCCCAGCCACGGGCCTAGAACCGGAATCAGACGTGTTGTCCAATTTGCCACCGATGAGTTGTTCTATATTTTTGCCACTCATTCGCAAGCAACACTGCTGAATCACCCTTGGGGGTTCCCTGGTATATTCGGGTTTTCTGTCGGGCAATCAATAAAATTGGCGGAAGCCCCGCCAACACAACCGCTGCTAGTGCTGATACCGTACTGTATCCCCTGATTATTTTAAGACATCCCCGTCGCTAAACGGATTGTAGCTTGACAATATTTCTCTTCTTTGTTAAGGCAAAAGACCACGTGGGGATGGCATACAACAGCACGGCCGTCGTGCCCGCCAGAATTAGTTTCCGCTTGGATGCACTAGGTCCCCCAAGGGAAGATATAACCCTGCTCAGAGTTTTAATGGATACATCCGCTTTCTTGGTAATATTTTCAGTATGACAATTGAACAAACCGTTTTATTTCGAACCAAACCCCTAGGTATTTGTCCTTTGGCTGGGCGACCACCTCGGTACCGTCCACCTAGATCTTAATTGGTCGTAGTCGGCGGAGCCCAGCTATTGCAACCACTTGGGTTTTTGAAGGTTCTAATTTCAATCCCCTCTCATTCATCCAACTGTTGATTTTCCTTATTGCGTGGTTCGCGTCTTGTTCCACGTCATCCTCCAAGCGCCCCTCTATCAGATCTACAATATCGTCCGCATAAGCTATTAATTTAATGCTGGCGAGTAATTCCAGACGCAGCACCCCCATCTATTACAATGTTCCAGAGGAGGGGGCTCAGCGGTGAACCGTGTGGCACCCCTCCCCCCAATTGGAATTGGAGTTATCCTTCCTCAGATTCAATTATCACTCTTCTATCGTGTAATAATTCATTAATAACAGCAAGTAAATAATGGCTGATCCCTCGTTTTTCAAATTCTTAGCTTATCGCGGAATGGGTGACACTCCCAAAGGCGTTCCGGACATCGAGGAGGACCATCAGGGAATCCTTCTGGTCCTCCACGTGCCGGAACGACACTCCTCGAACCCACGATATTACCTGGCCAATCGCACCAGTAGAGGATTTTCCTTTAAAGAAACCAAATTTGGGATTCCGCCAATCCTCCCTTCTCCAATAGTTCCGTTTCCAATCTGTTTGTCATTAGGCGTTCGTATATCTTACCCAGTATAGGAAGCAGGCAAATTGACCGAAACTTTCTTTCTTCCTCCTATCTCTTTTTTTCTCTATTAACACTGTTCGTCCGATCTTCCAGCAATTGGGGAATTTTGCGTTGATCACCGCCGCATTCAAGGGTTCAAGGACTATCCTTGGGTCTTCTTGTATTAAGTCTTTTATTAGTTTACTTGGTACCCATCGTACCCCGGGGTTTTCTTAAAATTCGTTTTCTTTACTACTCGGTGAATTCCTCTATCGTTACTCGTGGGGCTGCCTCCCAATCGATGTTGTTGATCTGAGAAAGAGCCACCACAAACAGTTTTTTTATCGCCTTCTCTATAGTTATTCTTGCTATCAGTGGGGGAGGGGGCGTGCGGTATCTCTTCATGATAATCCGATAAGCCACGGATCTATATTCAGGTTTTCTATTAGTTGTTTCCAACACCTCCTTTTTGCTATTTTGATGGCATATGCATAGGAGTTACGCGCTCTTGCGTAGCTTAGTTTAGCTGTTTCTTCTTCCCTACAGTGCCGTCTACTGCGTTGCCATAATCTTTTGTTTATCATTATATCTCTTCTGAGACGACTAATCTCCGAATTCCACCAATATACGTTCCTTTTGCCTCGGTCTTCAACGGGTCTGATCTTATCCGCCTCTTCTTTAATTACACACTGTATGGATTCTGGTTCAAAAGTGTAGACCCTCTCCGTTCTTCTTTTCACCGCCTCTGTGGAAGTCTTAACTTGTACGTGAGTTGGTTGCCAGTTGCGTTTCTTGGGAAACTGCGGAGTAGTAGCCGGTCTTATGCTAAATCCCAAGTAACGATGATCAGATAAGATCATCGTTTTGCCACGATGATCAGATAAGAAATCCTCTTCCACTATCATCCAATTTTGGATTAATGGCAGAGCCGTCTCCTTTATGAGGGTGATATCGATGACTGATCCCTCTCCTCTGCCGACAAACGTGGGGACTTCGGGAAAGCCCACATATACCATATCTACTGAACTCATTCCTGTGGCCAACTTAGTACCTCTGTTGGTATTTTTCTTGTCGCCAAAAACCGTCGCCTCCGAATTAAAATTTTCAATCACCATTACTGGGCGAGGTGATGTTCTGACTACGTGTAACAACTCGTCTAGGAGTAACTCAAACCTCTTCTCGCTACAGTTCGGTGATATATAACCCATTAAAAATGTTATACCAGTTATAAATCCACGTGTCAGACCTAGGTGACTACGTGATTTGAGTAAAAACTGCATCAACTGAATTTTACCCTTCAACTTATTATTTCACTTCGATCAATTTTAGTTATTAATTTTAGTCTTATTTTCATTGGGATATAATAAAAATAATCACAAAGTATAAATTTAGGTCATATTTAGCCCCTCAGTTCAAAATTTATATTAATTTGTCAATTTTTATATTTTCACTTGATATTGATCTATTTTTCTTTTAATAAGAATAAAATAATTTTAATTAATTATTTATGAAATGAAATTCTATCACCAATTCTATCCTTTTTTTCATTTGTAAAACTTTTTTTTATGTGATGAAAACTGAAATAATTCTGGAGGCCAAATGATCAGAAAGATAAAATAACTGCGGTTGTTGTCAGAATTCAGCCAAGAACGGACAGTGGTGTAAAATTTCACTATATAAATACAAATATATATATATATATGTGTGTGTGTGTGTGTGTGTGTGTGTGTGTGTGTGTGTGTGTGTATTGTAATAATTTTCTGTAAATTACTTTTAACGAATTAAACAATTCTTTCTATAGATATTTTGTCGTATTTAAAAAAAAAAAAAAAAAAATCTGTTTAGCGAATATTGTTGATATATCTAAAATAGTACTCTGATATCGGTGTGATAAGTGCTTGAATGGAGGGATATGTGACTTAGAGTAAAAGGATAGTTATTGTGGAAACCTAAACTATCGCCGACTAAATTATCTAATGAAATCGTTAAAAATGTGTTTTTTTTTTTTTTTTTTATATAATTACATATTAAATGTTTTGTTTAATATAATTTGCTTAGTTTTTTCATACTAATAAATCGCGACTGGTTAATTATCTATCTAGTAACTGATACGAAAAAAACAATTCTGGAGTGTAGCGAGTACTGTGTACGTATAAAATCTATGCGTATGTAAAAAAATAAAAAATATTTTGTAGATATATGGACCCTAACGCACTTTTATTTATTTTTTAAATATGTTTGTTTTCAGGACTTTGCCCATACGAAAAAGTTGCTTAAAATAGCAATAATCGAAAGATCTCCGTGGTGAAGTGGTAGTGTGGAGGTTCCGGTTCGAATCCCGGGAAAGCATGGCATTTTTTCGTGCTAAGAATTTACGTCGAGCTCATGACCATAAGTTGATGTCGTTAAAACTCAAAAAAACAAAATCAAAAAGATATAACAATGACAATATCAATATTTTTACTATGCAGCCTGCAATAATAAAGACAGTAATGTCAATACAGAGAAAATAATCTAATAATTCAAAATAATATAAATTTTTAGATTATAAATTACTTCTCTGCCTCCACGAAGTAAGAAACGGTAAAATTCTTTCGATACAATTTATGTCGATGTACAAGCAAGCTACAAAATACGAGTATATTAATACTAAAAACGGTAAAATTTACCTTCATACTGCACGAGGTGTGGCTAGAAAATAACGGGACTGACTTTTTGTAAGAAAAACGTCGCGAGCCTCAAGGTCAAACGCCACATTGTCGAATTGCCTGACATCCCCCGTTTACATTCCCACCGGGGTGACGATCGCAGCCTGCTCGGTCGGGCCACAGCCTTCGCTTGTTTCGGATCGTGCACCTACCGTTCGTCAGAAAAATAGTAGGCGTTTTAATAGAGAAATGTTAACGTGAAATCGTTGGTAAAACTCGGCAACAGAGACCTATTCTCTCTTACAAGTGTACGGTGATGAGTGTTACACTAGTTTTTAAGTGGCATAAACGTTTTAAAGAAGGACGAGAAGATTTCGAAGATGATCCGCGTCCAGGTCGTCCTTCCACTTCAAAAAATGGAAGTGGAAAGTCCTTCCACTTTCACATGTTTTCTGGACGAAAACATTGGAGAAATATGCAATCTCATCCACCCTGAAGGTCTGAAGATCAAACAGTGAGTAAGAAATATTATCTTGAAGTTCTAACTAACTCTCAGTGAGCGAGTAAGAAGAAAGCGACCTGAGTTGTGGGAGAACAAATCATGCATTCTTCATCAGGACAACGCTGTAGCCCACACTGCACTGATTGTTAAGTCGTTTTGGCTAAGCACCAGATCCCTGTGCTGGAACAATCACTTTACTCACAAGACTTAAACTTATGTGACTTTTTTATGTTCCCATAAGTGAAGGGAGCATTGAAAGCAATTACGTTTGAGACAGTTGAAGCTGTGAAAGAAAAAGCGACATAGACCTAACATGATTTCAGAAAACGACCTGAAACACTGTTTTGAACAATAGAAAATTTCGAATGCAGCGGTGTAGGGATCATAGAGAGGAGTATATTGAAGAGGATAATGTGAAAGTTTTCAACGAAAAAAGATGAAAATTTTACAGCAAAGATCCCGTTATTTTTTAGCCACACCTCGTATACTAAGAAAAATAACAGTTGTGGTCGATATATAACACAGAGTTGCTAATAACTTGCAAATGAAAAGATATATTTAAATAAACAAATATAGCATAAAATTATACATTATTTTCTATAAACAGTCGAATTCTTCCTCGTATTCACCAGTTACAGTTAAATATTTCTTTGAACGGTGATCCAGTATTCTCATTCTATTAACGAAGAAAAGTTGTCTTTCCTTAATAACGACCTCACTGTGGCCTTTAGTTCATCATTTATGATGAAACGAATATCCATAATAACACTCTTTAATTACGGAAAGAAGTGAAAACCGCATCCCGGCAAAACTGATGAATACGGAGGATGTAAATTAGATTCAAATTTTACCTTCACAAACATCGGTGATTGTAAGCAATATTTGTGGCCGAGCATTATCGTATTGCTGATTTATCGCTCCTTGGATTTGTCGAACTCACACACATGTGTCGTAAAGTGTAATTAGCTAAGCATCGCACAGAATTTACATCCACCTTACTTACAGTCACGTACACGTTTTTGGAATCCCAGAACACTGTTGAGAGAATTTTTTTGCAGGGCTTTGAATTTGCTAATTGTAGTGAATTATATTCTCCCATTCCGTCTGTGTCATTTTTTCTCTGGGTCGTAACGATTCACTCGAGTTTCTTCTCCCCTAACAATAATGAAAAGGAAATCATCTCCCTCATCTTGAACGTTTCATAAGCTGTTCATAACATTCCTTTCGTTCTTGTTTGCTCTTATTTTATGAGATTGCGTGGAACCCCAGCGAACAGATTTTACGGTAATCTATTCGTGCAATGATATGTTCTACTCGTTCTTCCAATACACCTATCAGGGTGGGTTGTTGTTGATCAACGGTTATTTTGAATCAATCCATCCACTTCTTTTGTACTAAATCCTCACTATTCGCTTCACAAACTTATGATGCATGAAATATTCACGCATTGTAGTAGTCAGCTACTCACAGAACTTCAATAGTTTTATCTCCATAAACCGCTTTTAGAAAATATAACTTACTTTCTTTTTCTGTTAAAAGTTCAGTCACTGCAAGTTGTATTAGATAGGATGAAGTAGCGGGCATTACTTAACGATGACAACTGACAGAAAATGAAAGGACCGAGTTAAAGAATGTCAGTAGTAGCGGATGAAACTAGAAGATAGCAGCGTCTGTCCCTTTAAACAACATTTTGTTCTAATGTTGCGTTCCATTGTGCGGCACATTTCAGCCAACTTTCGTAATGTTTTATTCTTTAATGTTAATTTCAATATAATTATTCAAAATAATAATGACAAGCTTGTTTTTACAAGCTCATACACGTACCCTCATACATATACACCCTCGATCACATAAATAATTGTAGTGAGATATTAGGCTTATATATTAACATTTCTAACTAATAAAATTAAACTCTTGGTACATTTAACTGCATTTTTTTAAAAAATGGCAAAAGTTTAGCTTTGATATTTAATATATATATATATATATATACCCAGGATGTTGCAGGTAAACTATTCTTTTTTTGTCTTTAGAAGGTCAAAGATCGAATAAGTATAGCTTATACTTTTTTCTTATTTGTTGACAACAGAAACATAAAATAAAATTTTGATTTGTTTAGCGGTATCAATGATATTATTATTATTGTTAGAGGATATTGTAAATAAAGTGGATGGAATCGCCCACTATATTTATAACCGGTTGAATAATGATTATGAATATTGGATATGAATGAATGAATGTATTAAAGTAACGCTGTACCTACCTGACTTACTTGTTATATGGAATAAATTTTAATGGAAAAGAAGATAAAAAAAGAGATGAAAAATAAAAGATAAAAATGAATATTGTGTTATGAAAAGGAGGATTGATTTAGTAGAGGACACTTTTTGTTCAAATATTACCTTCTTGCCTTTTTATTTGATCAGTTCACAGCGGAACGATCATAAGATTGTCAAGACTGACTGTTCAGGGGCAGTCCTAACCAAATAACGGCCGATTCATATTGTTACTTACCGGTATACATCACTCTTTCTCTTTCGTTTACAGTCTTTTTTCTTCAGGAAAAATATGTTTCATACTTTTATTCCCTTCTTTCTTCACTCATGTGTGCCTACGTACTAATTTCTTCCTATCACGCCTGGTTTCTTTCATTAGTTTTGTTTAACATTGCATTGTACTTTTTTGTAGATAAATAAATGAAATAAAAACGATATTTTTTACTAAAAGATAGAACTTTTATTATATTTTTAAATAATTATCAATGTGAGGTTTACATGAACGATGATTTTACTTTAGCTATACTGTACATAATAATATAATTACAGTAGCATCATGAAGCATATACTAATAATAATTAATATATCAACGTAGGTGATACGATAAGAAGACGTCATTTGTAATTTGTATAGAAATAAAAATATCTTCTACTTGAAAACTTTACATTATACAAAGAAATGTTAATAATAATAATATACTTATTTATCTATATTTTAATGAAAGCTCACAACTTTTAATTTCCTTTGTAATTTAAATTT
>JAAAKQ030212954.1:0-11610 GCA_010016005.3 Zanna intricata | reverse complement strand
CATCTCAGCGGTTCGTCAATGATGAAGAGCTTCAAAACGCTGTAACAGGTTGGCTTCGGTCGCAGGTGGCAGATTTTATGCAGAAGGCACTTCAAAAACTGTTAAACGATATCACAAGTGCTTGAATTTGTTTGGAGATTATGTCAAAAGTAGAGAAAAGTCGTAATTTTAAGATGTATATCATAAAATTTTTGTATCTCAACTGGTTTAACTTTTATTTCAAAACGGAGGTTACTTTGTGGACGACCCTCGTATTTATATATTAATGATATATATATATATATTTCAGAAATAGAATAGCTAAAGTAAAAAATATTGAAATTTATTTACTTGGATGGCTAGGAGTATTATCAGAAAATTAAATTTGATGATAATTAAATTATTTTTGAAATTAATGTTCAGTAAAACACTTATTGTTAATATTACATCTGCATTTACTCAACATGGAATATAACAAATAAAAATAAGTAAGTTTTTTTTGTAGCGAATAAGCTTTGCAACTTGTGAATCGCAATAATGATTATGATCGATCATAAGATGTGTCCTTAAGAGGAAAAGTAAATATTACATTATTATATGAATAAATTTTTTCTACGACTTCACATTCTTACAAAAAAATGATTTATTTTAACGTTTTTCCTCAGATTATATGTTTTTAAAAGTATCAGCTCGGACCTAGGGTTGTATTTTCTTTTTGGATGTATTATCCAAGCGCTTTCAGAGTCATTATTTCATCATCTAGGATTATTTAAAACTATGAATTTGTATCCGTGCATGTAGTGCTATATGTTATTCTATTTTACTTAACGTATATCTTATTTTGGGTCTTTTTCGTTATTCCCTCCCATTTATATATGGATTATTTTTAGCAAATCGACCCAAAAATTCATAAATCTTCTAAAATTTCACTCTCTCTTTTATTTGTTTAGCCTCCGGAACTATCGTTAAGGTATTACTTCAGAGGATGAATGAGGATGATGTTTATGAATGTGAATGAAGTGTATATGTAGTCTTGTACAATCTCAGGTCGACCACACCTGCCGGCCTCCGTGGCCGAGTGGTAGCGTCTCGGCCTTTCACCCGGAGGTCCCAGGTTCGAATCCTGGTCAGGCATGGCATTTTTCATAAAACGCTACAATTCATTCATCTCATCCTCTGAAGATATACCTTAACGGTGGTTCCGGAGGTATAACGAAAATAATGTATAACGAAATGATGTGATCAGATTGCATTGTTTTGCATTTTTTTTTGCATTTTTATGTTTTTTTTTTTTTTTGAGTATGATTTTTAAACAAAAAATTGTTGATGATGTGAGGTTAACAAGAAAAAAAAAAAAAAAGAAAAAAAAAAAAAAAAAAAAAAGGTTGACCACTCCTGAGAAGGTGTGGTTATCCACGATCTAGTATTCAAATCCTTATAAAAATTTTTCTCTTTACTAGGATTTGAACCTTAGAACTCTCGACTTCGAAATCAGCTGATAACCACTAGACCAACCCGGTGGGTTAAATTTCACTACAAAGCAATAACTTAATTTTTTTCTTTTTTTTTAACCTCCGGAACCATAGTTAACATCAGTTAAAACATCAGAGGATGAAGATGATGAATGATGTGTAGCGTGTGTGAAAATGTCATGCCTGAGCGGGATTCGAAGCCGGGACCTCCGGATGAAAGGCAGAGACGCTACCACTCACGCCATGGAAGCCGGAACTTAACTTAACTATTACGTGAATAAAACAAAGCAATATCTTTCAGAATTTGTTCAAAATAATCTTCATTTTTTTACCTAAGACGCCACATGAACTCAGAATTTTTTTTCAAAAAGTGATTTTTCTGCTTACTTATTACTTACTACTTTTCGAGTATATTTATACCAGTTTGTGGAGAAAAAAAATTATTTCAGTGTCGGTGGGGGGGGGGGAATAACGAAAAAAACCCTTATTTTAATTAATGACGACCGACTGTTATGAAAATAACAATTTTAATTTCATTTTAATTTTAATTATAATCATATATATAACACTATATGCACGGTTATAAATTCATAGTTTTAAATAACCCCAGTAATGATGGAGTAATGTCGCTGAAAGCGCTTGGATAATACATAATAAAAAAAACTAATGGTAAGTGGAAGTATTTATACAAATTATATCAATACCAGGAGTGCCAATGTTAAGAAAATTAAATCTAAACCATTCTTTAAAAAAAAGGAAAAAAAATAGATTATTTAGGAGCAAAATGATAGAATAAAAGTTTAAGCTTTTTTTTTTTCACATACGCTACAATCCATTTATCTCATCCTCTAAAGAAAACCTTTATTAAATATGTCATCATTATTATACATTATTATTACAGATATAAAGACTTAAGAGGATTTTTTCTTATAAAAAAAAAAAAAAAAAGGTTTCAAATCTTAATAATTATTTTATTAAATCAATTTATATTTTAATAAATAATTTCTTAAAAATTTTAATATTTAAATTAAAATTGTAATACTTGAAATTTTTATATGACGGTAGAAACGGTTCATTTCACAGAACTTGAACTCAGTGATAGAAGTCAAATAAAAGTTATTCCCTAAATTGCATTTTAGTATTCATTAATCTTCTTACAAAAAAAAAAATCTCTTTATGTATTGAGGTCACGGCTACAATGGATCGATTACTGGATTTAACCCTTAAAAAATTTAATTTTCTAATTTCTTAACGCTTTTTTTTATTAAAATCAAACTAATTTTTTTTTACATTTCATTTTTTATTATTATTTGATTTTTTTTTTTTTAATTAAAAATTTATTATTATAAAATAATTTTAATCACTGATAAAGTACCATATTACATTACATCTTTTAAACACAGCGGTTTTTTTTTTGTAAGTAACAAGAAAGCGTAAAATATTTCTGGTAAATATTTGTATCCTATTCCTTACAATAAATTTTTCCGATACTGATCATTTTATACGCTATTTAACATAAATTTGTCGCTTTATAATATTTGACTTGATCTTTTTTAAATGTAATATATGTAAAACATCTGAGGTACAAACGATATTAGTCAAAGTTTCTTTCTTTTCAAGTAATGATGATATTATATACCGCGTACGAAAAGTAGCTCACTTTATATGTTTAGCCTCCGGAATTACAGTAAGGTAATTCCGGAGGATGAATGAGGATGATGTGTATGAATATCAATGAAGTGTAGTCTTTTGCAATCTCAGGTCAAGTGTGCCGGCCTCCGTGGCCGAGTGGTAGTGTCTCGGCCTTTCATCCCGGAGGTCCCGGGTTCGAATCCCGGTCAGGCATGGCATTTTACACACGCTAAAAATCATTCATCTCATCTTCTGATGTAATATCTAACGGTGGTTCCGGGGGTTAAGGCCGGTCAGGCCGCTGACCGTCAGATAAGAAGGAATGTCTGCGTTTTTGTTATACATTGTGTGCGGCGCTCGGTCCAGGACGGGCAACCCGGATATTTGTCCAGATTCGCTATTTTGGCTGTAAATGTTAAAAAAAATAATGATGTGTTAAATTCCCAATTAATTGAAAATTTCACATCGAGTTTTTCATTCGCAAAAATTTACAGTGCGTAGCGTATTTATATTGTTTATGTCTAAAAGCTAAAAATATTTACACTATTATTGAAAAATTACCGCAGAATTTTTAAAGGACGCTGCTTGAACTTGTTTGAACATGCTTATACTAGACCACAATTATTCGATGAAGATAAATATCAGCCGAAATATAGCTGCTATGTAACGTAGTTCCGACAAGTCTACGAGAAATTTGATCCGATAGAAAAACATCGGTGATTCTGCACAATGCAGATCGTAAAAAAACTCAATATCATCACGGATAAAGTGAAAGCGGTTCGAAATTTATTGGACACAGACTGTAAATGGTTTGTAAAATACAGTTTGAAAGAAATTCATCCAGAAGAAACTTAAAGATGAAAAACACGCATCTTGATAAAAAAAAGAAAAGACAAGACACAGAAGGACGTAAAGAGAAGGCTTAAACTGCTTAAAGAGGGGCTTAACGAGCAAGACTAAGACTGTTTGGAGTGCGGGAATACATATTACTTTGTTTACCCCTAACTTTATCTGATTGTTTTTCTTGTATTTTTGCTTGGAAATTCTTGGTATTACATAAAGACATCAGATTATATTTATACTGGTTCTATTAATAATTCAATACTAAGCAATGATAACTAAAATATATACCGTATATATATGTATGTATGTATGTATGTATATACGAATATATATTTGTTTTTTTAAATCGCTTATATAAGCGATGTGAGTTTTATTAAAAAAGGTTTTCTATTTTGACAATCTGAAGAAAGAGGAATCATTGAAATCCATTCATTTGATTGAACGCTCGTAAAAAAAAAAAAATACGAGTTGCATTAACAACGTATACTTTTTACTGAAGTTATTTAATAAAAGTTTCTTTTATAAAATCGAAGCATTACAGCTGATAAAACTAAAATAATTATTTTCAAAAAAACAATCTTGAAGAATAGATAAGTAAAAAGAATTGTTCGTTTATTATTATTATTATTTTACTAAAGTACTATAATTTTCCAAATAAAAAATAAAATTAAGTTTTTCCATTAGCGGTTATGGGAGCGTTGACTTCCCGCATACAATACTTTCATATTAATAACTAACCTACTGTGGTGTTTTGATAGCAGATAGTAATTTACAGAGTAACATAAATCAAGAAGTCAAAATATGAATCCGTTTTATCGTACTTTTTCCAATTAAAACTACTATTAGATCCAAATAAATATTTTTACCTTCCCGGATGTTATTGTACAAACTAAAAGGAAATTTTTGATATTGGTAAAAACATAAAGGTACGTAAAAATAAATAAATAAAAAATAATCTTCTGGTTTATATTATTTCATATTTTAACTAGGTTTATATTATTTCATTCATTCGTTTATACTTTTTATTTTAAGTTATCTGGAATAAATTTACGGCCCTGAAAATGGCCATTAAAAAAGCAATTTTAAAGATGATTTAAAAAAAAATTATTTGTATGGAAGTCTATGCGTATAATCGGGTGGAGGACCATAAAAAGAACCGGGAATGTTTGATTTTTTCCCGAATTTCCCTGAAAAACCATTTTTCACACTCGTGGCCCTACAAAGTCTTTCTACATACGCTCGGCCGTCATGCTTTTACCGCCCCACGATTTTACGCGGTGATATGATTAAATTTCCCCTCTAACATAAAATATATGCTTCTTTGCTTCTGTTTTAGATGTTGCAATGATGCGGACCGACGTGACCTAGAATGATACCTTTCTCGGCCACGTGAAAACCAAACCCTTCCTAGATGCACGTGTGTCTAAATGATTTTAAAATGAATATATATATATATATTTTTTTTTTTTTGAAAAAGAAAATCCTTAGTTTCTTACACCATGAAATAACTAAATTAAGGCGATCGCCGCTCCGCTTCACGACATTCGCGAACAAAATTTTACTATAAAAATCGTAAAGCCAAACATCCTCAAGAAGGCGAAAAAGACTGCAGACGCACAGCGACGAATGAATAAGAAAAATCTAACAGTCGCCCTATAGAAGAGAGAAGAGGCCGATGTTTTTCCAATGTTAGAGCTACAGGACAGTTCAATATTTCCGATTTGTAGATTATTTACAGCCCGATTTATGGAAAAGCGGGCTAAAAAAAAAAGAAAAATGCAGACCAGCCTGCTACTAGAAGCTGGAAATCTACCCGAGCAAATCCAACCAAAATGCTTCCATCAAAATCCAGACCAAGTTACTTTTTTAAACTTTGAATATTATTCTTTTATTTAATTCTACCTTGCTCATCTATGGCATCACAATATAGCCATAAATTAGAGCATTTTTTTGAGTGGGGGTGCGATTTTTTAAAAATCTTTTTGGAAAATATTATCTTTTAATTGTTAATAAATGTGCCTAAGAAAAATATGACCTAATTAGGCGAAATCTTGGGATATTGAGAGTGACCTTACTCTACAGCCTCACCCCTTTGATCTTTTAAGTTGAAAATTTAATGGCAACAGTGCCTCCATATATAGAAATAAACTGACCAAGTTTGGTAAAAATTGGTGAAGTATTTCTGGAGATTTAAGGTGATTTAGAGGCCAACACAGAATACATGTACATACGAACATTTCAATCAGTTTTTTGGGTTCTTAGATGTCAAAGCATCAAGATCCGATGAAAACCCCTCATATGGCAAATTGGACCGATTTCAATACGTTCTCTTCCTGGAGCTATAGCACTATCTAGACGAGAAAGTAAAAAACTGATATGGATAACACATAACTTCCTTACACACCTATTAAATTAAATTACAAATACACAATTAAAAAATGAAAAGTACATAAAACTTTATTTCATTAATAACTTCTGATATTTTTTCATATATATATATATTTCTTTTTTATTATTATTGAATTATTTATTTATTGTAAATATTTTTTTACAATCAGAGGTTAAATATTATAAATAAATCAATATATTTAAATTAAAAAAATAAGTTAAAAAAAAGGAGAAGTCTGATTCGAACCGATGTGCCTTCCCCGTGTAAAATCCAAGTTTCTTAAATTAACATCGTATGTTCTGTGTCATCGTACGATATAATAGGCCCTTAATTTTTTGAAAGTGAGGATGACTTCACGACTACAGTCACAACAGATTGTTATGTTACGGTACTGAAAAAATCTAGTGTCGAAAAACTATAGAATTATCAAGAATTATTGACAACGCTTGGTTTCAACAATATGGATTAACATCATGAATATCAATGGCTGCTGTACGCTAATCGCTCGGTAACCGTATAATTTCCAGAAATAGTGATATTCATAGACTCCCAGATATTCTGATATTTCGGTGTGCGACTGCTTCTTCTAGGGATTAACGTAAAAGCAATGTGTATAATAGTCGATCTGATATGACAAAAACTAAAAATCAAAAACCGTTTAAAAATTTCTTAAATTCCTGTCGAAAATATTCGTCAAAAAGTGCAGTCCCAATAAGAGACTGGAGGAATTTTTACGGAAAGACGGAACTCATCTGCGAGATGTGATCTTCAAAAAAATTTTTTTTTTTTTATAAGAATCATAAATGGCATGTTTTTTCACTATTTAAATATTATAAATAAATTTATTTAATGTAATTTTTACTTCCTTGTACAAGAAGTATAAGTATAAGAAGTATTGTAATCGGTTAAAAATTTCCGTTTTCAGATTTCAACGGCCCTGTAAATCCACTTTGAATAGTTTCAGCGTGACGTCAGTACGTATTTCGCATAACTCAAAAAGATTAGTCGTAGGATGTTGAAATTTTGGATTTAGGACTGTTGTAACATCTAGATGTGCACCTCCTTTTTTGATTGCAATCAACTGAACCAAAAGCGTCCAAATAAACCCAAAATAAAAAAAAAATATGTGGGTTTTGGAATTTTTCTTAATTACAGTAATAAGTCCTTACTGGGAGCTTTTTATATATTATAAGTGAAACTTATTTTCACTAGTTCCAGAGTTATGCGAAATTAAATTTTAATTAATGAAATATTTTGATCTCACAACGAGAAGGCTTCGGTTTTAATCAGACTTCATCTGATTTGGTTTATTTAAAAAAAATAAATCAAATTTTATATTTCATAGGTTACTATTACTTTTCTTTATACATACTTCTGCTTAAATTCAGACGTATTTCGTTCCATCCATTAAAATATACATTCATTTTGCTTCCTTGTAGGAAGTATATGGAAGTACTTTTTCTTAACTGTAAAAAATAAGCTTCTGTTGAGAGCTTTTCAACGACATATATCATAAGTGGTACTTATTTTCATTGGTTCCAGAGTTATAGCGAAATTAAGTTTTAATTAATGAAATATTGATCTCGCAACGAGAAGGCTGTTTTAATTGGATTTCATCACCTCTTTTTTTTAAATTTAAATATATTGATTTATTTATAATTATTAACGTCTGATTATAATAAAAAAAATATGTACGATAAATAATCATTTAATAATAACAATAAAAAAAAAAAAAAAAATGAAAAAAATTCAGAAGTAGATTCAGAAGTAATAGCGTACAAGGAAGTTGTGATGTCCATATCAAATTTTTTTAAATTCATGACCAATGTTACTTAAACTGAATTAATATATGGAATCATATGTTGTGAGGTTTTTTTTTTTTTAACCTCCGGAACCACCATTAAGGTATATATTCAGAGAATGAGATGAATGAATTGTAGCGTGTGTGAAAAATGCCATGCCTGACCGGGATTCGAACCCGGGACCTCCGGATGAAAGGCCGAGAGGCTACCACTCGCGCCACGGAGACCGGCATATGTTGTAATACGTCTAAAATCAATCGATTACTTATCTGAGATAAAAATAAGGAAAAATAAAATGCTAATTTTTATGTACTATTTAACAAATAAGGGGAAGACAAATTTTTAATAATCTTAAAATCACGGAAGTAAACGGGAGGATGGATATTATATTTATAAAATGTATAAACGTTTATGTTATACACATATTATGTTATACATATTTATGTTATACAAGATTTATTAATTCTGGAAAGACTATAATAGAGAATTCATAATAGGAACGGAAGTGATACCGAATATCTAGGAAGCAGTGTTAATTAAGTTTTCTCTCTCTCTTTATCCGTTTAGCCTCCGGAACTACCGTAAGGTATTACTTCACAGGATGAATGAGGATGATGCGAATGAAGTGTAGTCTTGTACAACAATTAAGTTTTCTAGAAATATATTTTAAAACTTCGTTTTAATTATTTTACAATATAATTAAAATTTTAATTCCTTTAAACAAATAAATAAATAAAAAAAAAATACAAAACTGTTATTTAAAACTGACAAATGATGACGGTGAACTTAAAAAAAAATTTAAGTAATTCTCCCACTTTAAACTGATACAATTATTTAATGATTATGGAATATTACAATCGTTCTGGTCATAGTAAACCTTTATGAATTAGTTGATCTGTTAAAATGGAAGTGATGCACGATACAATTCGTTAAAAAAAACAAAAAGGATTAAAATGTACGATCGGTTGTAAGTTATAATGATTGTAAGTAATCTAATATGTAAACTAGACTGATTTCGGATTATGTAAATTGCAGAAGTGTAAATAACATTGAATTTTCTTTTTACACTGTATTGCGACTAATTAATTTTATTATATTTACTCGTATTAAAAAAAAAAAATTAGCTCATTTAATTGAATTAAAATGATACGAATATAACAACATAATTAAAAAAAAAAAAACAAATTATTTCATCAGTTGAAATTCATTTTTTTGCTAACACTGCGTATTTCTTCATTCCATAGTCAGTAAGCGGCTAAACGTTGTTGGTAAAAGTAGTCTCTTCAAGTACCATAGACTGTCCTGACGTAAGACACTAGACGTACGACGAATGGGTTGCAAATCCTTTCATCCCCACTTCAATGCATCCTTTAATTTAACACACCCCCTTCTGTGCATGTTATGTTTTAGAACTGAAATCTTTTGAAAATACATTCTATATAAAAATAAATAGTTGTCACGGTCACGTAAAATTAAGAACTCTCGTACTTTAAAAAAAAACATATATATTTCTGCATTAAAAAAAAAAATCAATTAACTGTCCAAGATTCTTGAAAAATATTTGCTATAGATATATAAAAAAAAGTCAGTTACAGAGAATACAGCAGAATAAACTTCTACTTTTAAAGTAGAGTTTTAATATATCATTTTTACTTCCTTGAACGAAGTACAATGAAGTATTGTAATCGCAAAAAAATTCGGTTTTCAGATTTCAACGGAAATATCCGTTTTGACCATCCTTGAATCATTTGGAGCAGTTTTCGGATTTTGACATCTGTACGTACGAATCTTGCTTTACTAAAAAACGATTAGCCGTATTATGTTGAAATTTTGGATTTATGACTGTTGTAACATCTATTTGTGCATCTCCCCTTTTGATTGGAATCGACTGAATCAAAAGTGCCCAAAAAAAAGCCCGAAATCTAAAAACATCTGGATTTTGAACTTTTCCTCAACTGCAGTAATAAGTCCGCGTTAAGAGCTTTTCAGCGATATATCATAAGAGGTATTTATTTTCAATAACTATATTAAGCATTCCAGTAGTCATAAGAAAGCTATAACTAAAATTTTGTAATGAATGATTTAGTGGTTTTCACTGTTATCGGAAACAAACACAACAGACGTCTCTCCTTTATATAGTAGTGAGATTAAGTTAGGATGGGGCACTGTATCAATGAAAATCAAGCGATTATATTAAAGCATTCAACAAAAACAAAAATTGTGAAAATTTTACGGCAGCAAAAAAGTAGTTTCGATTCCATTTTAATATCCATTGGAATGATGTATTGCCATCAGCTCATGCTATTAAAAATTAGGTGAAAAATTTTAAAGAAACAGGTTTAAAGAAATAAGTTAAAGTAAAAGATTTATAAAAGAAAGTTCCTGGTAAACAAAGGAATAAAAGTGCACCTGAGAACTTAAAGACCGTAATACAACGAAACTCACCGTCTCTTCGTCTAATTTTAAATAAGAGAAATTTAATTCATTTTATTTTTATAAATTTTATTATATTTTTAAAGATAAAACTAACGTAAGAAGTTCGATTGAACAAATATATGTTTTGTTTATTTAAAAACAGACGTATAAAATACCGTTTACTTGCATTGAGTTGCTGCAGTTTTAATCCATTTGAACTTGACCTCAAATTGCAAGTAAGTTTGTCGTTTTATTTGACTTCATCACACCTTGAGGAAATACACGTTCAAACTTATAAATAACTTATGTATATGCAGTAAACAAATATTGAATTTGAAATGCTTTTAACTTTTTTGTAATTTAAAGTAAATTTTTAAACGACTTTTTTTAAAATTAAATTTCATTTAAGTGTTTTTATATTATTTCATAGTCAATGAATAAAAATGTAATAATATGTTAATCCAATAAAAATTAGGTTAATTTTAAATCAAATAAAATTAGAAAAAAAAAAAACGCTCAAGAAACGTTTATTAAAAAAAAGGAAAACTAAATTAAATGGATATTACAAATCAAAAAAATCTAATATGGACCCTGCATGACTTCCTTGTACGCCTATTAAATTATATACACATTTTCTTAAAATGAAAAATACATAAAATTTTATTTCATTAATAACTTCTGATATTTTTTAAAATTGTTATTATTGAATTATTATTTATTGGTAAACATTTGTTTTTTTACAATCAGAGGTTAATTAATAACTATCAATAAATTAATACATTTAAATTTCCGTGGCGCGAGTGGTAGCGTCACTGCCTTTCATCTGGAATCCCGGTCAGGCATG
The DNA here is from genome assembly GCA_010016005.3 of Zanna intricata. Classification (NCBI taxonomy): domain Eukaryota; kingdom Metazoa; phylum Arthropoda; class Insecta; order Hemiptera; family Fulgoridae; genus Zanna; species Zanna intricata. Next base: position 234 of record JAAAKQ030212954.1, on the reverse strand, counting down.
ATATTTTCGCACACACAGCAAATCATTCATCTCATCCTCTGAACGGTAGTTCCAGAGGTTAAACAAAAAAAACATATATATATATATTTAAAAAAAAAAAAAAAAAAAAAAAAAAAAAAAAAAAAAAAAAAAAAAAAAAAAAAAAAAAAGAAAAACAAAAAACAAAAAAAAAAAAAAAACCCCCAAAAAAACAAAAAAAAAAAAAACAAAAAGAAAAAAAAGTAAAAAAAAAAA
>JAAAKQ030212943.1:0-11610 GCA_010016005.3 Zanna intricata | reverse complement strand
GAAGTAATGTGATAAACGGTTCCGGGTCGAGTCCTGGTAGAAGGGGGGTGGTTTTAGTCGGTAGTCTGCTGATGGTGTTATTGGAAATGCCATCAGTGGGAGCCCGACACTCCGTGCGTAAATGCATTTCCACCTCCCCCCCCAAAAAACAAATTATTGATTGTTTTACTTATGTTCTTAAACTAATAAATTGTAATTATACAAACATCTCAATCGTCCAATCTCTCAATATCCTGATTGAGCGGCGAGCACGCGAAAAAATTAACAATTTTGTATTGACTATCTTTAATTTTTGTTGTAAAAATTTTTCCCCACATATTAGCTTGTAATAAATACTAATATCTGCTTGAGATAGCTACTAATAAAAAGTTATTAAGATTCTAGGATTTCAGAGGTGTTTACGGAAAGATTAACTCATAAAAATAAATGTAGAAATACATAAAAGTAATTTAATTAGTGAAATAAAAAAAGTAGATAATTACCGAGAAAAAAAAAACAAGAATCTTTATTTTTCTCGTGATAAATTTGTTCAGAAATTATATTGTTGCTATAAAATCGTTTTTCATATATGAAGATAAAATAAACAAAAATCTGTCAATCATCCTACGATCAATAAGTGAAGAGATTATTCTATAAATACAGTAAACAAAAGTTTCGCTTTGATAATCTTTAATAAGAAAACCTTTCAACCGATTTTAATTAACTTCGCACCTCATATTTAGAGCATTAATAAGCCTGTTTAGAGTCTTCGTTATTATTACTATTATTATTATTTTAAGTCATTAAAATCTTTTTTAGTAGGTATGTTAATAAAAAAAAGCATATGTGTGGAAAAAATATTTTTTAAATAAACATAAAAGCCATCTCAATCTAAGATAAGGTAATTGATCAGGATTTGTTTGGTTTATAGTCTACCTGTCAACATACATTTAGTTTACAAATCCTAAAATTTATCTTTATTGTTATCTCTAGTTATAAAAATAATACATATTTTTCTAATCTAGTAATTTATGTGGAAAATATGCATTCCAGGTTAATGAAAAAAACCAACTGAAATCAGTGCTAATAGACTGAAAACGTAGAACCAACTAATTTATTTCATTATGTTGATACAAACCGTTTTTTAATTTAAATTAAGTTTTCATTTACTGTTTGAAGAAAGGTTTAAGTTGTATCTAAATTAATTTAACAGCTTTGGCGGGGATTATACCCTTTCAGTTCAGGTAGATTTTTGCAATTTAGATTTAGACGACCTGCAGACTATAATTCTCATTTTTATAATCAAACAGTCAGTATGAAGTTAGCCAGTCTTCGTGACGCAAGTGGTAGCGTCTCGGCTTTTCATCCGGAGATCCAGGGTTTGAATCCCGGTCAGGCATAGCATTTTCACACACGCTATAATTCATTCATCTCATCTTCTGAAGACATACTTGACGGTGGTTCCGGAGATAAAAAAAGTATATAGTTAGGAACTTGTTTAAAAGTTTAGTAGAAAACATTAATTATAAATTTTAAATTAAGGTTTTTTTTTTAGGATCAAAAATAACATTTTTCCCCCTTTTTTAGTATTTTATTGAGTAAATACTAATTTATTGCCAGTAATTACGAGTATGCAGTAGTAATGTTAATAATTAGTATAAACATAATGTACATCGGTCGTTATTATTGTAAATAAGATTATCTAATAACGTAATTTATTAGCAAATGGGAAATAATTTGTTTAAAATGATTTTATCTCATATTTTGGTTATTATTCGGTTTAAAATGAAGTATAAAAAGTATATAATCTTTCGTTTGCTTTAAATCATTAATTTATATACACATACCGCTTGAAACGAACAGGGTATTTTACTAATGATTACCGATCAACCACCAGCAATAAGTTGTAAATTTTCCAACGTCCATTAATTTACACAAAACTTTAAGTATTGTAAACAATTATGTTAATCAAACAAAATAACATTTCAGCAAAATATTTTTTTTTGATGCTTCACATTTTGGTAGTAAAAAATATTCATTTTCCATGATTAATATAATAATTCTAAAATTTAAATGATGAGAATAAAATTTTAATTCCTAAATATTATTTTGAATGTTGCTTAATGTTATTTTACTTGTATGTCAAACGCTTAAGTTGTCATTATTATTAATTATATTTATGAACATAGTAAATAAAATATAATATTATAGGATACCTTTCAAATATCAAAACAGTCATCAGAAAAGACAAATATGAGGTGAAAGATCAATGATTTTCAACTAGTATAATATATGTGCTCGATATTTTATAGAGAAAGAAAGATTTTTTGGTAATATATACACATATTTTTTATTGTCCAATGCTGAAGTCTTCAAGAAAAGTCGTAATTTGATTGTTGGTTTCTACAAAGTACCTACAGCCTAAAAATTTCATTTTTAAATTTAAATTCGACTTCAAAATAAAAAGGTTTTAAAATTTATATCCAAGGTTTTTTTTTTATGGTATTCATCTATTTATTTATTTTTATTGTATCCTTAAGCTCTCCATATTACCAAAATGGATTGATTTTGATTATTCAATCATTATTCTGATCTGGTATTTTCGTTTCTAGGTTCTCCTATATAACTTTGAAATGGACATTCATTTTAACAACAAATAAACAATTTAAAGATAACTTTTTTCCTACAAAATTACTTTTAAGTAGATTGATTATCATCACTAATTTTATGTTCTGTTAATAAATGTACATTAATAATAGACACTCTGATGTCGTATTTGTATTCAGATATTTTTCGCTAAAAAATTAAAATAAGAACATTAGTTACAAGAGTTGAATAAAATAATAATATAGATTCCCAGATTCAAAAAATCCTAATTTACCTTTCAAGCAGTCTATTTATGTCATTTCTCTGAATTCCATTTCTTACACTTATCAAATTATTTTATATTCAGAATTAATGGAACAAACATGGCTGCAAGCACTAGTATTTGTTCTTTTATCAGAAACCTCTATGTTGTTTTCAAAACCTCTTATGAGATTTTTTCTGAAAAAATTTTCAGAACATTTTTTCTGAAGTTAAATTTGGTACTATTTTTAAATGTATAGCATTAATAGCAAAACATATAAATAAGAATGTAAAAGACTTTGGCAACGTCTTTGATCTTTGCCAGCTAAGTCAAATCATTAAAGAACCGCCATGCTCAAAAGTGAAAGAAGAGTAGGGTTTACATGGAGAAACTCGAGTAGATGGTAAGTGACCAAGTTATTGAGTTTTCTTTTGGCACTGAATCAAAAACTTTTATACATTTCTTACAATGATGATTGTATAATTACTTTACCATTGGTAATCTAAAATTTTTCACATAGATAATTTAATTAATATGATATCATAAGCTGTCCTTTTAATTGAAAAACATAAATATTGTAATTTTTGTTTTAAAAACATGAATTATGTCATTTATTAAACATGCTAAAATAATATTGCCATTCAAAAATATTTTCATCAGATAATGGTGGATTTATGGGCACTAATTGAAGAGGAATGTGCACTAATTGATGAGGAATAATTGAAGAGGCACTAATTGAAGAGGAGGTGCTACACGTATTTTTAACTTAAGCCTGAATTATTAGGATTAAAAGAATTGCTAATTAATGAATTTAATCTGCACTGCATAAATTATCTTCAAACTGAATCCTGTCATCCGAAATACCTTCATTAAAATCCAGTTTCTCAATCTGAGACTGAATACTATCATATTTTTAAGCAAATTCCCTTAAATATTTTTAATTTAATCTTCAAAGAATAGCTATCATGGATTTTTTTGGTTAAAATTATTAATGTACATTTGAATCCTTGTGATAAAATGATTTTATAACAGTAAATTTAAGTTATAAAGAAGCTAAAATCGATTCTAAATTTTCAATGTTCTATAGTATGTTTTATGGGTATAATAACAAAACCAGTAAAACAAAATCTGTTAAGTAATTGAGTTGCTGAATAATTGGTTGATGAATAGTCATGTTATCTGGATTGATGCAATGTAAAAATGTAAATTTCTACATTTAACACAGAGTAAATGTAGAAATTTACTCTGTGTTAATAAACATAATAAAGCAACATAAAACATAACCCAACACTTGTACAACACTTAACTAATAGTTATTTAACACTTTTCTAGCCACAATTATCCACCCTGTCTGAAGTACTATTTTTTATGTACAAATCTTGCCACACATTTAATTGCTGCATTATACAGACTGCCAGCGGCCTAAATGAATGTAGAAGATTTTAATATTAAGTAATATTTATTTTAAATACACATATTTGAATAGAGTAATTAAAGAGCCTGTTCAGAGTTAAACATAGTATAACTTAATCTGAACAAATAAATCTTTTACAAATATCTAATTTTAATCTGAGCAAATAAATCACTTAATCATGAATGAATATGCTTTGCTGTTTTAAAATGAATAAGTTATTGAATAATACAAGTAAAGCAATTCAATTATTTATAAAGAAGAAGATTATGACCTATAATCTTAATCATTCGAAAAATAAAGAAATTAAACCAATATCATGTCTCTACGGAAAGTGAAATAAAATATAAATTTTAATTGTTTAACTGAAGGTAGAGAAGCTAATGGTTATATGATAAGCCATTTACCAAAAGTGTTAAATAAGTTAATTAATTTAACATGTAAGATTAAAATAAAAAAAAATTTGTTTAATTACAACGAAAAACTGTTGTGTTTATTTTAATGTAATTAAAGAGAAATGATAAGGGTTACCACTCTAGTATAATATAATTATAAAAATAAATTCGGTAATTTTTATCTTTCAGAAAAATATACTATTTTTTCCCTTACTGAATGAGATCGGTACACATTTTTAAAAATAAAATAAAAGATGATTATACATTTTAACATTTGTACTTCAGAACTTTTTAACATTTGTAAAGAAACGTAGGAAAACTATAATTATAACGATATTACTGCTTCCCACCGAATACAAGCATTGCTAGTAAAAATAATTGTTATACAGCCATTGCAAAAAGTACTCTTAAATTAATACTCGAGTTCAAAATTATTCAATTAGTAATTATAAATTAAATGTGTAGATATAGCGATTTTAAACTGTATAACTTATCTCTAATTATCATATATATCCAAATTATTAATGTTTTTTTTAGCAAGTTTAAATAAAAGTGTTTCATCGTTCAATACTATTTTTTAAAAATGTATTGTAAATGGGTATGTATTATAAAATACATTTTTATGTTTTTATTACTGTTATTACTAAAACCTGGTAATATATACATATATATATATATATATATATATATAAAATTGGTTCGCCAACTTATCCTAAAAAAGTATAATTATACTTTTACAGTTATAAATCATAACTGTCAAATAAAAGAAATATACACTTATAGCCTAAATAAAGTTTTAAATTTACGAGTAAAGAGAACGAATCCACTCTTTTTAAATTTCGCAGCTTACTAAAACAAATAAAATTAGTAGTTCTTTGATCAATGTATTTAGTTCATTTAGTAATGAGTGTCACAAATTGAGTTTTACAACAGAGTTGAATTAAAAAGTGAAAATTAAAATAAGTAACAAAAGAATAATTGTTGATCGATCTTAACTGACTGAAAGGTTTAGCCATTCCAGAAATAATTTATAAGTATCTTTTTCGATCATGTTAGTTTTTATACATGTGTATTTTTATTATTATTTTTTTTTTTTTATGCGTTATATCCAATAAATATACAACAAAATTAATATTTACAAATTAATAAAGATCCATAAAGATCATCTGATTGAAACTCAGTGAAAATTTAGAATGTATTACTTTTATTTTATATCTACAGCTAAAATATACTATAACATTTAATTTTTCTAATTGTGATATATTGCTTTCATCTAATTTTTATCGACAAAAAAAAATTTCTTACTATATGGTTAATTTTTAATTTTAGTAGCTATTTCCACATACCCAAGAGATGGAGCGTTTCTTTATAGTGCTATTCCACGCAGCCCCAGTCCACTGTCTACAATTATACAACTATTTAAAAAAATTATAGTACAAATATACACAACTATCCTATATTATTTAGGTATATTTCTCCAACTACACTCCAAATGTACAAAAATAGAAATATAAAAGTTGTTCATTCAGAAACATTCAGAGTTGTTTTTGTTTGATGAATAAGAAAAAATCTGATTGCCTTCGTCATTACACAAAATAACCATAGTTTATTTTGAAAAGGTTGTAGCGTTTTGCCGGAAATATAATTAAGTTTAACTGGATTATGCAGTACAGAACTATCATAGCAGAGCTGGAGTTCAGAAATCAAAACACTATGGATTCGATTCCAGTGATCTAAATCTTTAAAAGGAATTTTTGAAAAAATTACAAAGAAATTTAAGTAATGTAGTTTTAAACAAGTTAATAAATATTTTTTTAAACTTATTTACTCTGTTATAATTATATCTTTTTCGCAAGGAACTGCAAGTAATCGTAATGTGCCATTTGATTTATTAAATATTATCAATCGAATTACTCATTGTTTAAAAAAGCAGTAATTATTTTAAAATTCAACAGACGTGAAATGAATAATGGTGGAAGCGTAAAATGTATTTAAATCAAAAGTAATCATTCAAACACGTTTCCTTTGATTATAAACATTTAGATTTTTTATAAATATTTATTTAAACTAGTATAATTCAAGAAACGTTAATTTTTTCTCAAGGTATTTAACTTAATATAAAGTGGGTAGCATTAATAACGGCTTAAGATATTAATATAGGTATTTAGTGAAACATAGTTTTCATAAAATTATTTTTTTAGAAATTTTTTCATATAAATAATCTCTCTCACTCTTTATCTGTTTAGCCACCGGAAATACCGTAAGGTATTACTTCAGAGGATGAATGAGGATGATATGTATGAATGCGAATGAAGTGTTAGTCTTGTACAATCTGAGGTCGACCACTCCTGAGAAGTGTGGTTAATTGAAACCCAACCACCAAAGTAACATTACATATAAAACCAAAAAATAAATAATTAAGTAAATTTTAATTTAATAATGATTTACTGCAAAAAATAAATAAAAATTTCTTCCTCTTCTTTCTAAAGAATTTTATCAACTTTTTATTGCAGCAGTGCGTCTCTTAAACATAAATAAATGAAAGCGAAAAATAAATGAGAGTAGAGAAAAAATTGTGTAATTATGTAACATATTAATAAAATAATAGTAAAGAAAAAGCAATTGAAATTATTTGAACGAATTATTTGTACGTATTGAATAAGTAAAACGCAGAAAAATGTGTTATATAAAAATATTAAGAGTAACGTTGATTTTATTGAAGATTTTTTTTTGTAATTTAAATTAAATTAATGGAAATTTTTTTAAAAGTGCCATCAGTTTATTGAAAAATGTTTTGAAATACAATAAAAATTTCTCTCATGAGCTCTATCAGTGGAATTTAGTGATAACCTGAAGTCAGTTTTGAAAAATTATTTTTCAAAAGTGAGAAAAATCAAATAATTATACACAATATGTTTATAACATCTCTGTGGTACAATCTGGAAGGGTGAGAAGAAGAAACGAGTATTAAAAAAAATAAACAAATTTTTAATTTTTTATTCGAAAACTGTTATTTGACTGATTAAATTATTAAGTTCTATGAAAAGAACATCTGTATCATCTGGAAAGCTGAGCTCATTTTGGGTGAAAGATGAGATCAAAGACTGAAAGAGAAAATTAGAACTGTTGGATCAGTTAAAGTCCTTGACGGAGAAGATTAGGTTTAAAGAATATCAAGAAAAAGGAAATTGCCAAGGAAAATGAAAGATCACTGTATGGAAAGGAAGCATTTAAAAGTGTTTATATATATATACACGATTATCTTTCTGTAGCAACAAATTTTTCTTTAATTTATCTAAACCTGAGGTCCCGGGTTCCAATCCCGGTCAGGCATCGCATTTTTCACACACGCTACAATTCATTCATCTCTTCCCTCTGAAGATATACTTAATTGTGGTTCGGGAGGTTAAAAAAAAATATCTAAAATCTGTGTTTTTTTTTTTATTACATAAAAATATTTCCTTGATCACAATAAAACAACATAGTTTAAATTCTATAAATGACAGAAACAATTTTTTTAATTTTAAAATTTTGTTGTTTGATTATTAGCGTAATTTTAAAAATAAAATTGAATAAGATTGTATTGCAGCATGAATAACGCAAAATAATTAATATTTAATTATTTGAAAATATTAAGTCAAGAAAAAATTCAAGCTATTTCAATACGAGAAGAAATACAACGAAACGGTATCTACCATTTTAATTTTAATTAACTTTCATTTTATCTCGCGGAATTCGGTTATAAAATTTACAATATACATATCCTGAAAATGGATTTACCGTGTTGTATTTTAATTAAAAATAATGTATTCTAGAATTATATATAAAACATATTTCACATAATTAATAATTACTAAAATGAAATTATTAAAATGTTATAAATCCCATAAGTAAGATTTTACTCACCAACAATGGAATTAAATCAGTCTAAGATGTGCGTATGTATAAAAAAAAATATATATTTAAAACTTTCCTTTTTTTGTTATTTTTTTTTTTTAATATAACAAATTTTCTATTTATATTAAAATTATCAAACATACAAATAAAATATTTTTATTTAATAAAAGCTGCAAAATAACGTATGTAGAAAATACTTCAATATAGCTCAAAATTATTCCTTATTATATATTATCATGGTAGTATATATGATGAATCTTATAACACTCTCAAAACAAAGCAGCTGTTTCACCGCATAGAAAGTTTTAATAAGGTTGTACGAAAATCGTTGGTAACAAATGAACTCCTATAACAAACATCGTTACTTATTTCTTTGGGCGATGGACGTTTTAACAGCTCTGTGTGTGTGTGTGTGTGTGTGTGTGTGTGTGTGTGTGTGTGTGTGTGTGTGTGTCCATGCGGTTTTGATGCCTCAAGAGATGGATAATTAATGAAAGACTTGACGTCAACAGTAGTTGAATCTGAAAGCGATTGATTTTCCTTGAATTTCATTTCGATCTCTACTCGAAAGTTTTACTGTAGTTCAAAACGGAAAATTAACGATAAGCATTATAAACAGGATTGAACATTATTAATGATTGAAACAATATAATATACGTATCGTATTTTGATAAATTAATGGGTATATATCAGAACACTAACAAGGAAATATATTTTATTATGAAAATTATAGCTGCTTCGTAATATGACATTGACGTGTTTTTGTTTCATTTTGTGATCAATATAAATAATATGACAAGCTAGTAAATGAAATGTATTTTATTTTTAATTACTTTTTAACAGGAAATAAAATCTACTACTAATGATTTAAAATTAAGATTAAATTTTCGTATCAATAAAAAAAGAATATTAATTTAATGAATAACATATTAAGCGATTTTCCTTTTTTAAGGTAATTATTAAAATAATTTTTTTTTTAGCGACCATCCTAAGATAAAAGAGTAATATAAACAGAAAGTATACTGTAATGTTGCAATGTTGGTGAATCTGTGGGTAGTAACGTCGTGAGCTACACAGGAATATGTGAATACACAGAAATACGTTAGTTACTTCTTTTGTTCGTCCTTCTCTTTGTTGTTTACGCAGATAAACCAGAAAATGTGAACATTTTATTTGCGTGTTGACTATGTATCTTCCATACTTTTGGTCAGTCAATTAAGATTTGGACAAGATTGGAAGTAAAGTAATCACTATCGCTCACGGTAGATAGGAAGACTTTATTTTTAAACCGGGCTTCACCTCGCTCTGCCCAGTCATTTCATACTTCAAACTTTGTTTTACCAATGAATGGTAACCTCAGCATTGAGTTTTTATAGGCCAAACCTAACATCAGACCAGTTAGCGAATGCTCCACCGTTTGGTTAGTTGCTCATTGGCAGAATGCTTCTACTTAATTTGTAGAATACGATTGAATAAAAACTATTCATCCTACCATTTTAAAATCAACATAAAATGAAAAATTAATTCAGTTCTATCTAATTCAATATCTATAGAAACAGTTTTAAATATTTCTTATCTTTTCTTTTTTGTATTTGAGGTTATTATTTAATTATAATTCTCTTTCTTCTTTCTTGAAATTAAACATGTTTTATTTTGGCCTGTTGTTTTTTGTCTATATTCCAAAATATTTATTGCTCTACTTGGAAAAAATCTATTTTCTTATTGATTTTAATATACTCTCAATAAAAATTTTAATCATCTTTCTATTACAAAAATTTTTGTTTTCGAAGCACGCAATTGTAACATTCAGTCAGGTGTGTTTCATGTTAACGTTTTTGGGCCTTTTTTTTTATTATTTGTTTACAGTCAGTTTTCTTTCTTCTTCGCGATCAAAGCTTGAAACTTTTGAAAATGATAATACTAAATGATAACCAATTATCACCTTTCATTGAACGCTTGACAGAATTTTTGAATTTCATTAAATAGTTGCTAACAAAGGAAGATAAACGAGAATAAAATATAGCTTTCGCAAGCCATTTTTAAAACAGTTGTTTCTTTATCTACGACCTAAATATCAAAATTATACAAGATTAAACGTACTTAAGACTCATCTTATATCGTTGACTGACATAATGGAAACATATTTTGTTCAAGCGGCCACAAATTCAAGAATACTTATTGGTTACTTAGACAAAAACCAAAATTATCTATGACACAAATTATATAATGTATAATTCAATTCTTAAGATTATTTAGACTTATGGAGTCCTAAGTTAAGAACTTTGTAAGCATTATAAACATCGCAGTTCTTGCAATTCTAAAGCAAAATCGTAAGGGAAATATTCTTCTTCAAATTCGTATAGTAAAATATATATTTTTTTTTTTTTTTTTTTTGTTTTACCTCCGGAACCACCGTTAGGTTATATCTTCAGAGGATGAGATGAATGAATTGTAGCGTGTGTGAAAAATGCCATGCCTGACCGGGATAGTAAAATATAAAACACAATTCTTTTAAATAGAAGATCACTAAATCATCTGCTGCCATGACACTCCGCGGCGACTGAGTAATGCCTAATGGCGGGTCCGGTTGCCGTGGGTGTGTTAAAACAAAAGTTAAAACAAGATATTAAAAATATAACAGGTATAGTCAAGATTTATTAAACGATCAACCAACTATTTGGGTAGTGATAGGATAACGGATAACAAACTAAAACATATTAATATTCTGAACTTGGTTTACCGATTTCTGTGATTTCATCTAATTCTTCAAGTTCTTTTAATTAATTAATTAATAAAAGTAATCGGGCTGTTATTTTTTTTTTTTTTAAACTAAAACCTTTTATTATTAATTAAGTTGACACTAGTTAAAAAAAAAGATAATTTTTTTTTTTTTTTTTTTTTTTGTTTTATAAAAGCGGTTGCTTTTAATACAACCGAAGCGGTTGCGATAAATACAAATTTGCAGGCGGTCGCGGTCAGAATGAAGCGCCCGCTGCAAGTCACCATCTGCAGCATATACCTGCCGAATTTTGATTGGAAAGAGGATGACATAGTTCGACTTGTTGATCAGCTTCCCCCAC
>JAAAKQ030212932.1:0-11611 GCA_010016005.3 Zanna intricata | reverse complement strand
AGTCCTTCGTGGCACAGACATTCGGTCTTATGCTCTAGGGCGACCGAATGGGGTGGTGGCGGGAGAAATGCCAGCAACACCTATGAAGACTTACCAGGCGTTCCTGGAGACTCGCGCTCCTTGATGCTGTTGCGTTGTTCAACAGGCATCAGTAGTATTTTAAGGAATTAGATTCTTGCCACACTGTTGTTGAAGGCTGGTTTTGGGAACTGGTTGTGCATCACCCATTATAGCTCTAAGCGCTATAAAAATGGTGGACAGGTACTTGCTGGCATGCAGCGACCGAGGCGCGACAGCGAATTGCTGTCCTTAGTTTTTAGTTTTAATTGACGAAATTTTATAAATTGACAGTCATATATTGTAGTATAGATGGAGTGCGCCTACCCAATTACTTAAATATGTGACAAGTGAACAGTGGGACACGGAAGCGAGTGGTGTTACGCGCCACGCTTAACCGTTCACGCTTTTAGTTTAGCTCCAGGAGCTTAGATAAATGGTCACATAAAACATTTTGAGGTACATGTAGCTCTTCCTGGCACGGACGTTTGGGTTTATGCTCTAGGGCGACCGAATGGGGTGGTGGTGGGAGAAATGCCAGTAAACCAATTGCCTTGTGCCTTAATGGTGACGCTCTTAGGAGGTGGGCACGCGAGTGCTCCGTGGAAATCCTCATGAAGATATCAATGTACACATGGATTGTAACTACGCTTCGTCTTCTGGCGTATTCCACCAACTTTGTAGAAGTTATTCCTACGCTATCACCGCTGACTCCGAGAATAAATGTTTTCTTTAACTGGAAGATCCTACCAAGGGAACTTCTAAGATCTTCGATGATCTTAGATTGTTGCTGCGATGAATCAGTAATTATCGCGTAAATAATCTTTGCGTCCTTTGCTACTTCTTCTCCAATTAGAACCATTGTTTCCGGCCTAATGGCTAGCAACGCCCAGCCTTGAGCTTGCATCCCAAAGCAACAGCCCTGATATTGGGCAGTTTTTGACAAACCTTACTAAAGAAAGATCCTTTATTGGCAGTAAGATCAATAACGACATCAGAATCAGAACCTGGGAGGTCAAAGCCTTCCTTAAATTACTCAACATGGCAATTTTCTGTTAATAAGTTCAGACAGCTCTGAATCAGCTAGTTCTTTGTCCAGTAAGTAGTTAATTACTCTCTTTAAATTATAGTTGATAGTTTGCGTACATATGTCGCATTTAATCTCTGTTGTTGTCCTATTCGTTTGCATGGGCTTAAATTCTGCAATTCTATTAACGAGTCCTGTGTGTTGATTCTCAACTGTTTTAAATTATCGTTTTGTATTTTTGTCGATATTCTTATGCAGGAGAGCTGAGAATTTTTATAATCGACTTATGAGCTGGATTAATTGGTCTTCCGTCTCACTCACTAGTTTCAGAACTGGGAGCCTTCGTTTTCTGTCCTCTGTAGGACGACAATCACTGATTACCACTTTTTCAGACACATTTGAGTCCCTCCTGGTGGAAATCTCAGTGCTTCTCTAGTTTTCTCCATCGGAAACGCCTGGACTTGTCTCACTAGTGACCTTGGAGGAGACCTATTCGATTTAAAGGGATCCATATTTCTAGAGAACGTAAATCTTCAAATATTTCCCTTCCAAGGAGGAATCTGGGATCTGTTTTCTTATGCTTTATAGCTAAAATTACATTAGAAATCACCAAATTCATTTTTTATTTTATGTTTCAAAAATTACAGTAGGACTTTTTTTTTTATTAAAAGATCTAAAATTCAGGAGAAATCTTTCACTAGTCGTAACTCGAGAACAATGCTATTTCAAACTTATGTTTTTATGAACTTTTTTATTATTTTCACCAGTCGAACAGATCTTGAAAGGTTTTTCGTTTATATGTGGATCACTCTGTATAAAAAAATGGAATGTTAGTTACGTACTCAGTGGTATAAGTTTTGGGTGCCTCCCACAGCCTTACATGGCATCCAAGAGAAGGTCTTTGAGAAACCTTATTTATAGCCATAAATCCTTATTTATGGCTATATTAACCGAGGTAGATTTGGGCTTGCAAATGGTCTTCAGATAAATATCACTATTTTCCGTCTTTTTAAATTTTAAGAAGCGCAGCGGCTCAACAAACACAGCAACCCGACTGGTTGCACTTACCTCCGATCACTCGACTAGAAAACATAGAATAAAAAAAACTAACCGAGATGCTAAATACAAGTAACAATATAGAGGGGGCAAAGCCGAGACGGGGATGATACTTTCTTTCTTCTCTCCAAATTCGCTCTGAAACATATAGCCTTCATAAAATTTCAACACATTCTTTATCGAGTACTTGCAGGCGCGATATCTGTGCATACATGGATCCTGCTGATCACACGCATACGCGTAGAGAGTACCGTGGTTTTTTTATATCTACTGGTGGGATCAGCATATGTATTACTGTTGAGTAGATATTGTGGTATATTAGCACGTCAAAAAAGTTGATATTTTGTTAGTGTACATTTTTTTTTTTTGTAGTTAAACTGAATCGGAATTTTTGGCGGAATTTTTAATTTACGCGACCTTTCATCATTTTTCAAAGAGAATAGATTTATTCTAGAAACTATTTGTATTTCAGTTAGGAGTGATTTGACAATTATATTTAAATTTATTTTATAATTTTTTACTGATACTATTATTTTCATTTTAAATGTACACTTTATGGCGATTATTTATATTCATATAATAAAATACACGTTTGTACGTACGTGTGTTCGATGTCGGCCTCTAAATTAATATATGTATTCAAAAATACTAGACTGATTTTGATCAAACTTCGTCAGATTACTTCGATACATAAGGCGTTGATTCCATAAAATTTTCAACTTAAAAGTTCAAGAGGGTGAATCTGTAGAGCAAGATCACTCTTAGTAGCTCAACATTTTAGCTATTAAAGTCATATTTTTCTTAGGCACATTTGTTGGCAGTTACAAAATAATAATTTTTTCAAAAGTCTTATCTCCACCCCGAAAGATTCTCTAAACTAGTGGCTAATCTGACGTACTACTTCAACAGTACCAGTTGTCACCACTAGGAGTACTAGTGTAGCACTGATGTACAGCTGTAATATATGAAAAAATATTATATTTATTTAAAATATTAATATTTTAAATTACGTTCTATGTGTAAGCTATGCATCAAAAACGAATCACATTTGCACGAATTTCCCGGAAAGCTTCTTCCCGGAAGAATAACTAACAATTCTTATAGTAAAAAATTAGCATTAATAAATATAAACGTATGGATAGATTAACAAATTTATTTCTCTGTATATCTGCATATACATTCATATTTATAGGCAAAAAAAGATCTGACAGCCAATTTTTTTTTTAAACCTTGTCCTGACATTTCGAGGAAGCAAAAGATATGATTTTTCTCCGGTGTAAAGAAAAAAAATATCACAGTTTTAATTTTTGATAATACTTGTTAGATGAGATATGCAGTGTTCATTTAAGGCTGCACGGACGAGATGGAATTTTAATTAGCAACATGATTTTGTGCCTATCTCTGGCCTAATTCTGTACGGGGTCGGTTGAATGATTGCTGGATCGGTTGGCATGGACCAATCGAGTGTTTCCCCACTATTTACAAGACCGTCCACTCGTATTTTGTTGCACTGTTATGATGCTGAACAAAAGGAACAATTTATTGTCTACAAAATGAGGAAAAAAGTAAACACAAGAATAATGCCTCGATGTTAAAGAATCTAAAATGAGGATTTTTGATTTAAGTGTATATAAAAAGTAACGGATATGAAATGATTAAAAAAACAATTACTGGGATAAGTATTTTTCCGATCTTTTTTTTTGTTTAAGAAAAAAATTATTTAAACTTTAATCCATTCAAATCAAAATGTAGTTTAAGAATCGAATTTATTTTATTAAATAGTATTTTACTTGTAACTTTTCTAAAGTTTGATATCAGGCTTTATATCTTATAAAAAAATGTAACCGATTTTTTTCAACCTACCTAAAGAAGAATTTATTTCAACAAAACTGATCTGATTTTAAAATAAAGAAATAACATCATATCTAAAAATCGGACAAAGACAAACCGAGTAATTTTTATGATAGAAAATGTTGTTGGGTTTCGAAAAACTACGTTTTATAGTGAAGGAAATACAAGTTCGTTTGATTGTTAAAAGTTTAATTGTAATTATTTCCTACTAGTCCAGGCGATATCTGTTTTGGGTTGACATTTTTCTATATAATAGCCAATTTTTGCCTTAATTCCTCCGATATATCATCAGAAATGATTATTTTGTTACGCGTCAACAAAAAAAGGGGTGCTTAAATTTTTATTAAACAAAATTTCAAAAAATCGCAAAAATATCCATTTTATTTTTTTCTCCTATTCCCAAGATAACTTGATAGCTGTTAATTTAGAGAAAAGATCGATAGAGAAAGTAGGTTTATTATTAAATTGTACACACAATATCATCGGTTGCAAAACGAAAAATACATTATTATTGATGTACGAGCAAAAATAGCTTGTATGTACAAGCTTTTTGTAACATACTTGCTATTTTGACGAAAAACGTATAACTCTTTTTAAATTGATATTCTGTAAGCTAAAAAGTTCAAATATCGTACTGGTAAACGCGAATTATCGGTCTATCAATATATCGATAATAATCTATTCCAAAAGTTCCATAATGGCGGTCAAATTTGATCGGTTATATCTCCGGAGATCTTTAACGAATCGAAACTTTTTTTTCTTGAAGTGTCATTCCGAATACATCCAAACTGTGCTTTTTAATTTTTTGTAGGAGGCTACAATCCTTGAACTCACGACGCGTTCGTACCCCTCATGTTTGTAGCAGTACAAGCATTTTACGGAAGTATTTTAAGGAAAGAAATATTAGTCTGTACACAATATTTTTTTGAATATTTTGTGTATGTATATTTAAAATAGGCTTAAGAAGAGGATAGATGTAGAATTTAGTAGGATGATACTATTAAACAGTAGCCATATTGATAACAGGGAGTTGACTTGGGGATGCCGTCTTCTTCGTTTAATATTATGACTGTTCGTTAGTTGCCTGTCCAGCGGCTGCTATTCGCACAGATCGGACCATGTGTTGCGCCGGGTGGCTGTGCACAAACTACTTTTCCCCACTAAAGCATGAAACCTTTTATTTTGCTGCAAAATATTAACTAATAATCTCTTCCTTTCATTAATAAAATTAAACAAATAATAATAAGTAAATACAAATATAAAATATAAATTAAAGTAATCTACGTAGAAATTAAATTTAATAATTTGTAAATTAACTGACAACGGACAGCTTCTGGAGGGAGAAAGTTGTTGGTGGAGCTGTGTGCAACTCCCCGATGCACCACTATTGGTCCACTTTAATATAAAAAGCATCTAATATAAAAATGAACACATACGATAAAATAGCCCACGCGCCATCATTCTTTGTACAGAGTGATACCTATTTTTGAAGTCGGTGTCAACCAACACAAATTAAACATAAAGTTATGTAACATTAGTATCTCAACCGACCGCTAGGCGGCTAAGGCGACTAAATGGGATTCCCACATGCAAAATTAAATCTTAAGAGTGAGCGTCTCACGATCATACTTGATATTGAGTTCGGTAAGGCATACATATTCTTGGTGGTAATATATGTACCTAAGCATCTATAAAGCACTCTTATATCTATTTTTGTATGTCGAATTTAATATTTTTTTAGTTCTCATTTTATTGTTGCTAAACATTTATCACCAGTTTTGCTTTGTTTGAAATAGGATTTGTATTATATAGGTCATAGGTTTTTTTAATTTGTTTAACTGGTATTGACTGGCCCCGACTTCAAAAATCGTTATTTCTTGTAAATAAAAATATAATTATTTGCCACTTTTTAGTACTATTATTTTTTTTGTCCGCTTTTACTTTTATTTTTTATAAATTATTTTACTTCAGAATTTTTAGTGATATCTAGCAGTTGTATATATATATATATATATATATATATATATATATATATATAATTAAAATATAGGTAGAGCTATTAAATGCGCTGTTCAAATGAGACAGCGACCGTTTAAAGTGAAGTTGCCAAGAAAGAAATGGTCGTTTAAGGGAAAATAGAGAAAGAAATGCCATTAATATTTCTGCATTTCGATGTTATTTCTTTACAATAACGAGAATGCACATTCACACAAATGAGAAAGTAAAACAGTCGATTCTTACGGAATGAAAGTATAGAAAATGATGATAGTTTGGTATTTATCAAACGAAACGCGAGAGAAACCTTCTCATCGCCTCGATTTGACGTGCGCTCAGAAAAATTTGATGACAAGACTCTCGGTCTTTGAGTCGCCGTTTCACCAGTTTGTACTACCTTCCAAGCGACAAAGGGTACTTATGTTCAGTGGCTTAGGGTATTTTTTTGGTGTTTTTCCTAAGATTATTATCGGATTTGGTTAAAAGTTTTATGGGACCATTCCGAACGTATACTCTTTCGGTTAAATAAAAATGATCAAAACCGGTTTATTAACATCGAAGATATTGCGTAACATACATTAAAAAAAATTACCAATACGATAACCTTTTTTGAAGTCTGTTATTTCAGCTTTGTTATTTCTGAAAAGGTCAAATTTAAGTCAGAATTTAGAATTTATAGACTGTAACCGAGTTGGCTGTGTTTTAATTTCCATGAAAAAATAGAGAGATAGAGAGAGAGAGAGTGAGAGAGAAATATAGTCTGTAGTTGTCATGTTCAGCAAAAAGTTGAAAAAGAAAAAAAAGTTACGAATTTATAAAATTTAACTTAAAATATTATTATTGTCAACACATTGAAAAGATTTGACAGACTGGCATTGAATTTTTTTTTTTTTTATAGGGATAGCGAAGTAGTGCACTTACGCACTTCCTGCAGGGTCATCGTAGGGCTCGTAGCCAGGACGCTAGCCGTCCTGACCTAGTAAAGCTAAGTGGGTACTGGACACAGCTCTCGGCAGCCTTGAAACAGTGTTGCTGCCACCCCAGTGAGGAAGGACTAAACCTTCCTCACCGCTTTCCCCATCTGGAATCGCCTCTCGGCATAACATCGGCCAGCGCTGGGAGTAATGGCAGCAGATTAACCTATCTTTTGCCCTTTCTGCTTGAGCTCCTGCAGTGGAGCCCCCCTTCACGGTTCCCTAAGGATCGTTAGAGCGTGCCGACTTCCCGCTTGTGGGAAGCCGACACGTTCCTCCACCTAGAGACTGCCCGTCCCTCCCTACTAACCTGATCTAAAGGAGCGGCATGCGCATTGAAGAATGCGCGAGTGCCCCTCCCCCACCCGCTCACGACCTTTTATACCTAAGAGGGGCCCAGATGCTTCATTAGAAGTATCCCAATCCAAAATTTTGGATTGCGTGTGTTCCAGACAGAGGCATCCTCAGCAACAAGGGTGCCTCCCCTGTCCTATATGTCGCCACGTTTCGTCTCGTTTTTTAATTTATTTTTTATTTTTTGTATTATATAAGCACGCTGTTACACCCTCTAACTACCCTAACCCTTAACCTACTTCCTCCTGATAACCCTCTTCACTAAAAACTAACCTAACTTACGCCTACTACCCTCTTAATTTTTTTTTTGTCGTAAATAGAGCGACAGACCTAATACGAGATGTCTACAACTGTCTTACTGAACTTTGATCCCATTTCAGAAAATTTTCAAATAATATGCCTCTCTATTCCCATTATGTATTTTGATTTTTGGGAATGCGTGGCTTACCTCATAAATTATTTACAAGCTACTTACAGAACGGATCTCAAATATTTACTATCAACAAATATGTTAGCATAAAGCGATTGACTGATAACGATGTACCTCAGGATCAGTGTTATTCCTTATCATATTGTTGTTGTACATAAATAACTTACTAAAATTAAAAATAAAAGTCTGTGTTATAATACCTTTCGTTTATCAAACCGCCTTGATTTTCACGGATTCCTCGTGGGATAAGGTCATAAGATCGGCTGAAGAAGGTCTTAGGTCTGTTAAAGCTTGGTTTGACGAAGATCTACTAACCTTAAATGTTAAGCAAAAAGCTGATAACACAGTTGCAGGACTTTCCCGTCACGCGGTTTTTTTCTGATGCTCACTTTAAATAAATTTTTACACTTTAAATGTTATTAATTTTTTTAATTTTACCGCTCATCTACGACGTAACAACATTGCAGACGACTGCAGTAGTAGTCCGGCCGCTAAGTGAGTTGTGGTGTATGAAAGGGGGATGGGTGGCTGGGTAAAGACTCCAATTTAATGGGAAACAAATTTGTGGATCCAACGAGATGCTAACAGGAAAAACTGCAACGATAAAGACACTGTACTGCCTTCTACAACGTTTCCAAATTATTACTATTTTTTGGAGTGAATGTACTATTAGGCAAAACATTTTTACACAAAAGATGTTTTTTTTAATAATTCTTTATAAAAATATTAAAAAAAAAAATAAAACGAAAATCACCTATTCTACTGTCTTCTACAACTCTTCAAAATTAAATCCATCTTTAGGAGTGCGGGTGAAATTCAGCAAAAGATTTTTTTTATAAAATTTGTTTATTTTATTAATATTCACAAAATTATAAAATATATCTATATATATATCCTTAACTATAAAAAATTTGGATACGATTTTGTTTCCCTCCCCTGTATTCTTCATCCCTTGACCTTTGAATTGAAAATTGAATGGCATCAATTTCCCTACTACATAAATATTATAGCCAATTTTGGTGAAAATCGGTCAAGTAGTTCTGCAGATACTGAAGATGATTTACACGCCAACATACATACATAAGTACATAAGCATATTTTGTCGCCGAAATTTCGATGCCATTTTTCAGTTTTCTGTGGTTCTTAGGGGTTCATTCGTCAAGATTCGGTGAAAAAGAGATATGCTCAATTTTGATCAATCACCATATTTTTCGTCCTATATAAGCTGTTATATACACGAGAACGTAAACATTTAAATCTTTTTAATACCAATGATTCATCATAAAATCTGAGGCCATCTAATATCACTTTTATAATACACCGAAACGAACTATCGGTCTGGAGAAGACATTTCTTGTATATTTCCGCTAATTTAAGAAATTTTATTTCTGCTAAATTTATGTATAGCAAGGTGAAGAAAAAACTCCATAAAGAAACTCACGAATGGATAAGGATAAAAAATTACTGTTTTAAACATCAGTTAATTTTGTAATCCGACCTTAATAATGGTTTGTTTTTTTTATATACAATCCTATAACGGAGTTTATCCAAACTAAGGAAAGTAACTAAACAGGGGGGTAAGGGTGAAATTTATAATTATAGTTTAGTGGTAATATCAGTAATCGTTACAAAATAATCTTAACAATATAACAGATGTAGCAATATTCATACAATGCACTAAGCGTAAAAGTGGACAATACGATTATTATTTAGGAGGACTTTCCCGGAAGGCGACTTTAACTGCGTGTCAGTAAAATCGTACAACTGTATTGTATGTAAGCTCTATATATATATATATATATATATATAAATAAAGTTAAAAAAAAAAATACTATATACAAAATTGTCACTCGCTTGCTCTTTAATTATCCCATATTAAAGAGCAACTTTTTTTTGGCAGTCCTGTTTTTTAAATCTTTAATATCTATCTCATGTCATGCTGTGTATGTGTATGTGTATGTGAATATATATATATATGTGTGTGTGTGTGTGTGGGGGGGGGGAGCAGTATTTGTATCGAAATCTATAAAACTATAGTCAAATTAATTGTAGAATGTTCTTTTATGTTCTATATTAACCAGCCGCCAGTTAACAATCTCAACAATAAACAGTTCGGTTTTTCTTTACGTATTCTTTCGAAAATTCACTCCATTTTACAAAATACATATTGTAGTCGACAACAGTGTGTCCTTATGCATATTGAACTAACGATCACATAACTCTAAAGCGATAGGCTCGATTTAAAGATAATTAAAAACATGCGGCAGTAAAAAAAGGAATCAGGGAATCTTTCGACTATTTCCTCACACACATACCTGCTTTTGCTCACAAACTTTGACACTGTACTCCTGAAACGATCACTTTCAAAGTAAAATTTCATTTCACGACAGTTTTGTAAACCGGATTCTTGGAGAGGATCCCGCGCTCTTGAAAATAAACGACAGCTATTTCTTCTGAAATCAGAAGATCCTACAATCTCATGGTATAAAAGAAAAAAGTACTTATGGGAATAACTTGCCCGTTCATCACGGTACGTAACATAAACTGATACATTAATCTACAAAGCGATTAAGCGGCTTATACCAAATCATTACGTTATCAGAATTTATAGTACGGGCTGTAATTAAAGGACGATAACCTAATTATATATTGCGTAAGTAATAACTACATAAGCGTGAAGATAACGTTCAAATTACGTTATCTTCCCGTTAACAATTTACCAACATAAATGGCTTCCTTGATGGAGCGGGGAATGAGGAAATCGACATGATTCCACTGTAAGACGTCTATTATCTCGACTTCCTGATGCGGCAAACAATAAAATTTAGTTTATTATTAGTGTTGGTTTTCCAAACGCATAATTTTTTTTTGGGTCGAAGTGATAAAACGCAAAAATAAAAAGCCCCGATTCACAAATATTTATCGTATGGATTTGAAGAAGTCTTTATTTTTCGGGATATTATCTGTTTATTAGTGTAATCGATTAAAATGTCCTATTATACGTAGCTATTGAAATTAAAAGATGATTGCGACTGATTTACGAGAAAAAAAAAGGTGAAGAATGGTCAAGTAATAAATTTTAAAAGGGAAAAGAACAAAATATATAAACTTTTATTTCGTTTTCTACATTACAATACGTAATTTCTAGAATTCTACTGCGATCCTATCGAATATGGATCAAGTGAAACCGAAGTAAAGTTTGTACTTTCGCGGTCATCTAAATGTTCAGTTAAAATAAAGGGGGTATCGAAAAAGGTTGAAACAAATTAAAAAAAAATTATACCTCAGAAACATACTCGAGATAATCAAACGAGTATTTTTCTTTTTAAATTCACAAACCCAGAAAGTTTTCTTACATACTTTACAAAGTTTCAAAATGAGCTCCATCGGTCGTTCTGCAAATTTTCAGCCGATAGTCGACTTCTGCTCAGGTCCGCTGAATCATCGTTGGCGTGATTGTGGCAAATACAGCCACGTCTTAAATAGTTTGGCCTAATTTTAGGATATGTGGATCTCAGTAACCCGATGAAATAATCGAGTATGTCAGAGATCCCGCAAAAATAAACGTGTGGTACGATTTTTTAAGCTGTGACTGGCCAGTTCTTTTTTCACCAGTTTACAATCACACGGAATGTTTACGTAGGCTTGCTACAAATGTAGATTTCTCGAAAATTTACCAGATTAAACAAGAAAGTAACGTTGCTTTAATGTTTTATCAATCGGTGCGCTCTCACATTTTAGACTAGGTGTTAACACATTTTGTGTTAAGTTTGATTTTTCGGTTTTATTATTTATTTTTTATGGTTATTGTCTGTCCCTGCTAAAAGCTTTTCGATGGGTGTGTTATGAAATCTTACTTATTGTTAT
>JAAAKQ030212910.1:0-11611 GCA_010016005.3 Zanna intricata | reverse complement strand
GACGGCAAACTGAACTTTTTTCTCCATGCTCAACATACATCCATACCCCGCTAAAAGAAGTAATAACTTCAAAAATGATTTTAGAAAATCTGAAGAAAGATTGTTCAATTGCAATGCGAATAGTTTACAATGAATTCAAAGATATTAATTTGCGATTAAGTTTTAAATAAAGAACTTTTGGCTAGTGTTCAATCATCAAACATTGCCACCAGAATTACTTAGATGACCAGATAAAATGAAGACAAAAAGGTAAAAAAGAAAAAACAGTTCCAAAAAACAAAATATATTTATTAAAAAAGAAAAAGCTGTAACTGGAAAAATCAATAAAAATATTGAACAAGGAAGCTGATGGATATAGTGTGTAGTAAGATAATGATTTGTAGATAACACGATATCAGACTTCCTCACAATAATTTATTTAACCCACAAACAAACTATTATTACACTTAACAAAATCTATAAGAAACAATTTAAACTTTTGCGCAGTTACAATAGCAGTGTTACTGATTGGAACTAACTACGATACATACTGAGCCAGTCATCAGTTCCCTCATCTTGCTCATATACTATCTGTTGTACTTCTAGAAAACACTACAAAAATCTATTTGCTTCTATCACTAATTTCTACTCTATTTATAAAAACATTTCATTCCAGACAAAATAAATAATTACATTAATTATAAAACTAAACTTTTGTCAATGCAAATTGCCAAAAAAAATTCATTCTTCTGTAAAGATATTAATATAAAGATACAACAACCTTACTGCTTCTAGTAGATTCCATAACTTTCCGCCAGATTTGAAAGAACGTGTTTTTATACAACAGAGACTGAACTATTTTAATATTATTAACATAATATTATAATTATTATTATAAAAATTTAATAATGTTTATCAGTTTAATTATTTATCTATTTATTTTGTGGACTTCAGTATATATGGGGAGTTATTATAATTTTGATAGCAACCTTATAATAATTCTGAGTGATTTAATAGATCATCATCATTAAACTTGAAAAAACAAACAAAGCAAAAAACTGCTAGCCATAATCAACTAAAATCACTATAATATCGCTTAATGCTGATTAAAGGTACATGTGTATGGTTATAAGATTTAACATCAGTTAAAATCTATGTAACATTTAAAATTTGACTCATTTGTCTTATAAATAATCATTTTGTATATTGCTTGTAAAATAAAATTGCTACAAGTGACATTTCTTTCTTTTAGATAAAAACATTGCGATCAGTTGATAACCTCTTTTTAGTTGCTGCTGCAATTAAAAGCCTTGATTTTGACAAAGAATCCAAGGTATGTATACTTTTATAAATATAAATGTCCTAAATCAATCACTTAATCTTTTATTTTATATAAGGATGCAGGGGAAAATTGCAGGCTGTCAGATTCTTCAGGAGCATGCTTTTAAGATTATAACATGCCATTAATAACTATTTAGTGAACATATTGATTTAGCTGACCTGCTGGGTTGGTCTAATAGTTAAAGGCTCATCGTCATAAATCAGCTCATTTTGATGTCGAAAGTTCTCAGTTTAAATCCTAATAAATTCTTTGATGGTTGGGTTAACCCAACCATCAAATTACAGCCAATTTACAGCCTCAATAGAAGTAATGAAAAATGTACCATTTTTCTATTTACAAAATTTGTAGATTTATATACATTTTATGAGAAAATCTTTATTTTAATCACAAATGAAATATCTTTTTCTAGTTTTTTCTTCTTAACCACATTTTAGAAAAAAATTGATTGTTACTCTACTAATTTTTTTTTTTTGTATTCTTCAGAATTTAAATCTACTTAAATAACATTTTAGGAATTGTGGCTTATTAAGTAATATTTTTTTAGAGTAGAATTTTTATCATTCATTTAGATATTTGAAAACTTTTTTAGATAATTTTTTTTTATCTTTAGCTTTAGTAGTATGTATAGTTATTTTACACAAAATTTCATATTTAATAAAAAAACAACTTCTTTGTATGAATATTACAGCAGGCTAAGCAATTGAGAAATTTGATTCACTTCACATGCAACCATTCTGTGATTGTAATTTACAAATAATTCCTTAGATGTTGAGAATTATTTAAGTCAAAATTTAATAATTTTATTGTAAGTTGTATCATCTTTTAAACCATTTTTTTATCTCTTGTTTTATTTTCTATATTTAGGAAGAGGATATGGAAAAAGTAAAACGATTAGTAAATGATTTGGATTTAAAAAGAGCCTTACAGGTGTGGAAATCATATATTAAATTTGATGGTATAATATTTCCAACTATGGAAGAATATTTAAAAGCTGATGAAATTAGGAAAAAAGAAAAACTAATTGCCAGTAGTGATGGTAATGTAGAAGTAAAAGATGTTGAGGAAAATAATGTGCAAGAGACTGTTGAGACTGAAATAAGTAACGTTTTAAGATTTAGAGCAACATGTAATCGTACTGGAAATCATCCATTTACTTCCAATGATGTAGCACGAGATTTTGGTGGACAGCTTCAAGACAACTATCACTGGATTGTAGATCTCTCAAATTATAATTTGGAAGTTATTCTAAATATTAATGAAAGTAAGTTTCAGTCATTCTTTTTCTCTCCAGAAATAACAAACTAATATTAAATTAAAATTCTTAATATATGTTGAATTTTTGCAACATTTGAAATGCACCAACTTGACGGATTCAAGCCCAAAACCTTCCAGATGAAATACAAAACACTATTTCTCCATTCAGTGAGCAAATTTCTATTTAATAATGTAGAACAATTGTATCATTCTTACATAATAATAATAATTATTATTATAATTTAATACAGTAATAAATATAATTTAGATCTCTACTTTTCGTTTTAAAACATATGAACTAAAGATGATTATCTTTCTTTTTTTTTACTTTGTAATTATTTGTCATTTAATAAATTTTTCCTCTATAAGAGTACATACATTTATCTAATCTGTTGTTCCCCGATGAAATAGATATATTAATTTGTTCCAGTCTTTTGTATCGTGTGAGCATGTAAAGTACCTGAGATACAAGAGACATCAATCAGAGTTGCTTTGTCATGATATTTATTGTACAGCCAATCCAGAGTAGTAGAATTAAGATGAAGATCGCTTATTAGTGCTGAATATCATTTAGACTTTGTGGGGTTGCCATGTAATTATACAACAGTTATTCAGCTCATTGAAGGAGGCAGTGAGAATTAGTTTATTTCTTTCTTTCCGCAGTTAGCCTGACATGCAATTTTTGTTGCTCTTTAGAATGGTGTAGTATGTTGGGTCAACATATCTGATTAGATATAAACAAACTATTGTTTAGAATCACAATAGATCTGATAAAAAAAGCTCTGTAATTACAACAGAATAATGCTAATTTATATCTGGTTAAGTAATTTTTATTAGTTTTTCCAAATTGCAAAAAAATGTCTGTATTCACAGTAATTGACTTTTTTTAAGTACCATACTAGGGTATACTAGTATTTTTTAAGTACAGTAATTAAGTACTAGTAGTTGTATTTTTTTAGTACAACACCTAGGGTATTGAGAAATGAAAAGGTGTCTTCTTCTCTAAACCAAACATAATTTGCAGAGCAGTGTACACAACCCTTTGAAATGGATGTTAACTTCAGCCTGACAAATGATACTCTGTTCATCATAGTAATTAACATATACTGTGTCAGAAAGCAACTTACTGTTTTAAAACTGGTGGATATGTAATGTAAATATTTATATAAATATTTTCGTTTATGTTAATTTAAACAGAAAATAACCAATAAATGGAAATAAACTTAAAACAACTTTGAAAACTAATTAATCTTTTGTTCCTGCAGGATCTGATTTTTTATTTTATTTCAGATTTATTTTTTTTACCTGAAAATTATTGTTCAAATTTAGTATTTACAATTTATGACAGTAGCAGAATCCAGGACGTATAATTTATTGTTTATTAACAAGCAGAAATGACATTAATTTGCTGTTTCTCCTAGTTATCAGGCATTAATCAGAGTCTCATACATCAAAAGTATGTACTAGCATAGTGGTGAATAAAACCTGTAATAGGTGTTAAAACCATTACAGTTTCAGAAAAAAGCACAGGTACAAGAGAAACTACCCTATCCCTCAGATTAAATTTGAAAAGTCAGGCTTAAAAATAAAACCGTCACCTTCTTGAGAATGTGGAATACAAATAATAAAATATTTACAATTTTATGGAAATAAATAATAATAATAGAAGATTCAGAAACTGGTTTTTTGTTTCAATTCAGGATGGAATGAGACAAAGATATAGTTTGTGTCTGTTGCTTTATATCTTGTTTTTATGAGTAATTCAATAATTAAAAGAAAAATTTGAGGAGTGGAGTAGTTACTCAAGGAGAAAAAAGTATTTAAGTTTTTTTATGTTACCAAAACTAAAGATGTTTAAGAAGAAATACTAAATGGCATGGATTAATTGCTAGGACAGAACTTGTCTGAAAATAAATAACAGTAGAAAAACAAAGGTCATTCATTACCTTTGTTTTACTTACTCTTATTTGATGTGACAGAAAGGATAATGAGGAATTAATATTAAGTTAGAGGAATACAATATACCAGAAAAATGAAAATTTTCTATTCAGGTAGTAAAATTACAAAGAATAGAGAAAATAATGCAGGCATTAAAAGCAAATTAGCACAAACAAGTTGAGTTTTCATGTAGTAAAGAAATGCCCTAGTATCAAATATACATCTAAGAATAAAATGAGAGTCTTGCAAATATTTATGTGGAGTACAGCAATTTATGATACAAAGACAAAATAAGGAAGGAAAATAATGGAGGCCCATGAAATGTGGTTACAGGATGATGAAAATTTCAGTGGGTTGACAGAATTTTAAATACAGCCTATTAAAGACAAACAGGAGATGAGAGAATATTTATGGCAGAATCTTGTAAAGAGATGAACATAGGCAAACTGGGCGTGTTTTACCAGAAGTGCTGTAAAATTAAAGAATGGTTTTGAATGATTATAACTGAATAAAAACCAAAAGAATGTTTAACACTTTAAACGTATATAACAAATTGAGTATCCAGCTAAACAGAAACAAACTCTATGTTCTTTACTTATGCTACACTTTGAGAATTAAAAACCACTTTATTGAGTGCAGTTTTATTTCAACAAATTTTTTATTTATTTTTTTCTGTATACAGAGATCTGTACAACAATTAATTTTAACATTTAAATAAAGTTAAATGGCAAAATTCATTAAGAAGGAAACCACATAAAATTTAATTCTTTTGTTATGAGCATAAATAAAAGTTATCTGGTATAAACACACTGTTTACATTTTAGACAGTGATGAGATAAATCAGATTCATGTCAGTAACTTAACATAAGAGTACATAATTTAAAAGCCACCCATGTTAACCACTGGGCAACTAATTCTTGAATGACTGGAATGAAAGAGCAAGTAACAGAGCTCATACAAGCAGCTTCTTCATGTTGTCCTAACATTTTATTTTTACCTTTCATTATAAAACATACATAGTATTCTTTTTCTTCACTTAATTTCATGTAAATTTATTAGCATAAAGGTATTTTTAACTATTTTGATTTTGATAAATATACCTCATTTTAAATAACTTAAATTAATTTTCTTAGTCATATTCTTACAGCTAACTCTTATCAATGTTAATACAATGTATGTTTTACAGATGAAGCATATGTTTGTTTTGCTCTGACTGAAGAATCAATGCATAAAAGAAATATTGTATGTTTTGGACCTACAACACTACGTGCTACACATTGTTATAACATGTTACGAATGGCTGAGTTAAAAGTTGGTGACATTGTTGTTGATCCTCTGTGTGGGGGTGGTTCAATACCGATTGAGGTGTGTGTTTTTACTTGAATTTATGGATTATTTAAATTTAACAGTAATAATGCATTTTCAAATATCTAAACATTTGATTTTAAAAACTTGAATTTCTGTATCCATGATCATAGAGCATTTAAAAGATATGTTAAATGCCATAAGTTAAACCAAATTAAAAGACTTTTTTTTTTGGAATGTTTTGCGTTAAAACAAATACAGTACAATTTAAGATGAAAGTTATAAGAACTTTTCCAAGTCTGAGCTAGCTTTCACTCAGAAACTTAACTTTTATTTTTTTCTTATATATACATTAATGCAGACCATCTTTTTTATAATATAATATTTTTAATAATAACATTTATAAGAATCTAGAAAAATATACTAATTTGTACTGTATTTATATCCAGCAAATAAAACATTACATATGGTTTATACAGAACTACTTTTATTTACTGCAAGAAGGAAGTACAATAAAAAAATCTATTCACTTACATATGATCAACTGCAGGCTCCAATACATTCCTAAATCTTTAAATATACTGTAAAATTACAACTATATAAGGAGGTTTTTCAATCTGAATAATTTTACATTTTCAGAGAAAATTAAAAAAAAAAAAAATCTGTAATTTAGAAAACATTTACATATTCATTGTTTCCTAATGCTGAAACTGTTTGTTTTTTTTTATAATTATTATCCTATGGATTGTAACAGGCCAGCTGAAAATGAATATAAATCAATTTATTTCATTTTTTCAAATTTAAACAGATATTTGTTTGTTTGATATTATCTTTGTTTTTTTGCTAAAACTTTTTTCCCAATTTGACTCTTATGCCCACATATTCATAAAGATTTTTACATTAGTAATTTTTTAAATTAATACTGCAATATAGCAATAAACTGTGAAATACCCATAGTTTTTTTCCTACATTCTTATGTGTTTTAGTATATTACAAAAATTCAATATGAAAGATTCAAACTTCAGACTTCTCAATTATGAGCCTGGAATCGTTACCACAAGGTGCTGCTGTGATTACAGGCATACAAATAAATTACTTGAAATGCTAAAAAATCTTTAAAAGGGGTTTACTTAGAAATGGGGCCAAGTTGGAAGTTGCCATTCTGGATTAGAAGGAGAGATCCTTCTACACCTTACAGGCCATCAATAAACTGTCATGCAAGTACTACCTGCCCTTATTTAGTCTCTGAGGGGATCAATATTTGATCAAGAGATCAAGGAGTGTTGTTATGCCGATATGTTGAGTGTAGTACTGCTGTTTTTTTAAGTTTTAAAGACCTTAATTTTTTATAATGTCTGAAAAGTTGGTGCTGTGATTTAACTAGTGTTTGTTTAAAGATTTTTTGTAGATTTATTACTAGGAGGAGATTTAAGTTTGAAAGTGAATAAGAGTGAAATAGTTGTATGAATTAAATATTAAGATAGGAGAAGCATAATTAAATTAATTTTGAATGTTATGATTAAAAATATAGAGGTTTTAAGACAAAGAAAAGAAAAATTGTGGCAGAACCTTGTAACAAGATAAATTTTTTTTTTTTTGCAAATATTGTTCATTTTTAATTGTTAATAAATGTACCTAAGAAAAATATGACCTTAATTAGGCAAAATCTCAATATACTGAGGACGACCTTACTCTACAGCCTCATTTCCTTGACCTTTATAAGTTGAAAATTTAAGGGCATCAATGCTCCCCATTTATAGAAGTAATCTAATCTGGCCAAGTTTGGTCCAATAGTTCAGGAGATTAAGGTGATATAGAGGCCAACACCAAACAGTGTACGCAGTGTGTGCATTAACATCTGGAATTAGACCGATTATAATACTTTCCCTTCTAGAGCTATAGCACTATTTAGATGGGAAAGTAAAATAATGGTACATATTATTGATCAACCAAGTTGAAAAATAAGAAAACATTTTTGTATATTATAGATTGTCTAAGGATGTTCAGTTTTGTCTTTTGATAAAAATGTAATTTTTTCATAAACCCAATTTTTTTTTTCAATTTATTGACTAGTGGACAATTGACAATTTATTGACTAGTGTTTTCCAGTTAATTCACTAGCTTTAATATAGGAATTCTACTAATACAGAATTACTGAAATATTTTCTAGTACACAAAAGATAATATAATCCTGAAACATGATTATTTTATTGCTGATTGTAAGGGCTTACATTGTGGTACACATAAGTGTTTAGACAATAAAGTAATGAGACTGATTTGAAATATATTTACTTACTTTTTTAGTTAAATGACCTTTAAAGTATTAACTAAGAAGTTAACTCCTTCTTGTACACACTTATTTCATTCAATATTTCTGTCATTGCTGATAACCTTCTTGGAAATCTTTTGAAATTCCAACTAAGACCCTTATTACAGCTTTTTGGACATCTTTTATCTGAAACTGGACCATCTTAATCAATAATTTGACTTCTACGTTGCTTAGGTTCAGTCCAGTGAATAAGGTAGTACTGAAATGCTTTTAGAAATCAAAAACTGCTATTCAGACAGGCATGGGATGGCATATTATTTTGATGAAAAATCCAACTATCAAATAGCTATAATACAGACTCAAAATCTTTCTGGGATTTTTTTGTAGAAATAAACTTACTGTTCATCAGAAACCATATTTTCCAAGAGCGTAAAGACATATCACTACATCTGACTATTAGTTACAGATAGACAAACAGCAGTGGAATATACACCACAACTGAAGAACAAGCAGCAGATATTTTCACTAAACCTTTTTTATCAAATAAATTAGACTGTATACAAAATTTTATTGGTTTTAAATGTAACACTATACACACAGTGTTTTTGGCTTTAGTGATCCCTATGAACACAATTGCAAACTGATGTTTTGTCTCTGGATCATACTGGAAGAACCAACTCAACAGTTTTAATATGAATCGATAATAAAAGCTGAGTTCTACTTGTTCCAAAAATAAGCTGCCACATTTTTTTCATAATTTTCACCCTTGTGTTATTAGACGTTTGGCCACTCACAGTGGCTGGATAAAAAGTTCAAAGATCGTGTGTCTACAAGTATATATCCTGCATAGTAGCTACATCATGCTGGAAAAAATCAGTCTCATTACTACGAGTATATTGTCTGACCTTGTATGTTATTGTTGCTACCACTTTGAATTTTAACTTATTATAAGTTTTTAACTAATAAGACATTCTCATGAAGAAATTTACAGTCCACAATTTAAAATGACTGTGAATCTAATTGCCTTCTGATTAATTTATTTACTATTTTAATTGAAAATAAATTTTCAACTTATTTAATTTAAAATAAAGTTATTGAATTCATTTTAAATTAAAAGAAATTTCTTTTAATGTTTACAATCAAAAATATTACTAATTTTTTAGATGTCAGTGTGTTTTCCTATTATGACCATTAGTTTCTTTCTTTAATGATGGACAATAAAGCAAGGTGTTGCTTAATTTATTTTGTTAACTTTTAAGAAGAATAATTATATAATTACTTGAAATTAGTTATTAATAACTAATCTCATGGTGTTTTTTTTTACTTTTAGGGCACTCTTGCATTTCCAAGAAGATTTTATATTGGTGGAGATATCCATGAAAAGGCAGTTGAACGAAGTGATTTAAATCGTACCCATGTTTCTACTGTGCACGGTTTTCCTATAATGTTGGATATTTTTCACTGGGATGTAGCAAAACTACCTTTAAGAAGAGCATCAGTTGATGTATTTGCAACAGATTTGGTTAGAAAATAATTCATTTATTTAAAATTTAAAGGTGTTACTATAAATAAACTTTTATATACTAAAATATAAACTTTTATATACTAAAATATAAAAAAAAAAACAATTTAGTATGTTTTTTTAATTTCATTATATGAATTTATCAGTATGATTGATAAAAAAATTTTGAAACCAGGCTTAAAATGGAAATGTACCACATTTAAGTTTCATTCTCTCTAAAGTACTTTCTCCCTTGTGTAGCCACACATTACTTCTCCCATTGTTAGAATTCTCATTTTCTCCAGCTGATGAATCCTCAGAGAAAGCCCTGTTCGTTAAGCTGTCTAGGACCTTTTCCGATTCACACTTAATCTTCTGCATGATTAAAAATGGTGACATTTTTAGCTTGAGCTTCATCTTTGAAAAGAGAAATAAATTTCAGGGAGCTAAATCCAATGTTTAATGAAGTGTTGAGTGATGATCCTGCTGTTGCAGGCAAAAAAATAGTTTTTTTTAGCTGTCTGGGTGGGAGCTGTTACCACTCAAACAGCTGTAGTGTATACTCACACCGCATTTCAGATGATTTGCATTAAATGTCCACCCTAATACACCTTAGAACATTACCAAAGAACTTGTGGGCAGTCTTGACCCCTAGATAATAAATTTTATTCATACTTTTTGAGGTTGTACTCATGTGAGTTGCCCTGACCTTTTGTTCTCTAACAATGTTTTCCTCCTTTGAAGCATGGGTGCTACTCAAAAAACCTTGCCTGGCTCATTCCTTCATTTCAAAGGTCTCCATTAAAACTTTAACTAGTTTGATGGAGAATTTGATCTCATCTCTTGGCTATTTCTTGAAGTTCATGATGAAATTACAGATGTGCTCATATGCCAAAACCTGTTAACCCAGATCCCAGTACACAAAATTAGGTCACTGAGCAGACTGTGACTCATGAAGATACATAGTATGTATATATTATGTCTTACGTATTACATTATATATTTATTATAAGACCAGTCTTGTAATTTTGATCACACCTCATAATGATTGTCTTGTCATGATTTTTAAATTTTTTATTTCTAGGTTCAGATAATTCTATAATGAATGCATATAATAATTTTTTGTAAAATAAAATTTATTATATCTGAAAATATATGCCTGCCACCTTGGGCAATTGACATATAGTAAGCATTAACGCACATTAACTTAAAATTATACTTATAAGTTTATTCTGTGCAATTGCACTCGTCAAGTTGCATGTTCTTTATGTCAGGGAGCAGGCAGTTGTATTATAAAAGTATATGATATGTATAATAACAAATCTTTTTTACTTCAAGAATAAAATACCTATAAGTGGTTTTAACAATTTAAAATTAACATAAAGATTTGCTACATTGTAATAAAAGTATTACTGTAATTATATATATTAAGATATTTCTGCTGCTTCACAGAATATCTTTTTATTCATAAAATATAATGTAATATAATGCAATTATATTAATGATAGTTTAATTAGCTA
Source organism: Zanna intricata (assembly GCA_010016005.3). Taxonomy (NCBI): domain Eukaryota; kingdom Metazoa; phylum Arthropoda; class Insecta; order Hemiptera; family Fulgoridae; genus Zanna; species Zanna intricata. The sequence continues at coordinate 503 of JAAAKQ030212910.1, read as the reverse complement.
GATTACCAAGTGAAGGATGTGGGTGTACAAGTAAAGACTAAATAATATTATTTATGTAGCAATGCAGCTACTATTTCACTCCTTAATTGATAAAAACCACAATAAAATAAAAACTATTATTTCTATCAATTATTATTTCATTTACAATGTGCTGTCTTTAAAATAAAGAAAAAATATAAAAAATAACTAGACTTACAACTAGACTAATTGTTTTTTTAATTAAAAAAAAAAAAAAAAAAAAAATCATTCATCAACGGTTGATGATGTAGTATTAGCTTATTATAAGGGTTGTTTATAAAGAATTGATTACTAAATTTCAACTTATTATGTATGTGAAGAAGTGAATTATAAAAACCATATCTATTAATACGAGGGTGGTCTGAAAAGTTTCCGACCTAACAAAGATACAAGACATTTTTTAGAAATTTTTTTTTTTTATTTTTCAACATAGTCTCCTTGTACCTCTACACACTTCTCCCAGTGATGCTCCCATCTCTGTAACC
>JAAAKQ030212899.1:0-11611 GCA_010016005.3 Zanna intricata | reverse complement strand
TCTTATTACACTACACACTTCACATTTGGTGGGATTTCCTATTGCCGCACTCATGTTTTTAGGTTATAACTTGAGAACGCACAATCAAACGATATGCCTTGCACATCGTTGCTCCCAAACGATAACTGTGCCTTGCACAGTTAGAAGCGTACTGAGCTGCGGCACACACTGATGTCAGAATGGCTACCCCAACTACTTCTCTTGCTATGCGTAAACGGTGGTTACTTTGTGGATGATCCTTGTATTTATCTTCACAACTTATTAATAAGTTTTTAGCTTGTTTAGACTAGAATAATGATCAGTTTTCTTTATTCACTCAAATTTTTATAACGAATGCTAACTATTTTTTTCCTGATGAAAATAAAGTTGACTGTAAATTGTCCATAAGTTCAACATGAATGTGTACTGAGAAAAAGATTGCTTTGTACTTGAGACAGATGTTGAATTTGGGCAGAATTAATATCTATTTTTTACCAACAAACATGAAAGTTAAACAAGTTGTTTTCTTTTTCATAAATTGTAATCATTCTATCAAAAAGACATCATTTTAAAAAATTTATGAAATTATAAATAATTTGATATATTTTGATTTATTTAAATAAATCTTGTATCGGATAGATTTTAAAGATAAATATTTAATCAAACAGTATTTCAGATAGTAGAGAATAAAAAATTAGGAAAAAACAAGTAACATTATCGCCTTTTGAACCACCCACAGATTTTGTAAGGGGACATCATTTCAACATTTCATAATGATCTAATATAAATGTCATCGTTTTCTTGTATAAACTTGTTTTTATGTTTTGTGCTGTTTTTAAATATATTACTTGCTAGTATAAATTGATTAAAACAGCAGTAACATTACTTAACAACTGCAGTCTTTTTTCTCCATTGCCAGTGGGGAAAAAACACCATTTTGTTCTGAATTAAATTTCTTCAAGTTTTGTTGGAAAGTGTTACATGTATATTACCCATTTAACAAAGTTATTTTACATTAAACAAAAAAAAAGTTTTTTACCCCAATTTATTGTTGTCACCCCAGATTTCTCAAAAAACTGCTGCAGATATGATTCTGAAACATATTTTATTCAATTTTTCAGGTCAAAAACCATAAGAAAACACTAATTCTGCTCCTTAATTAACATCTTAAAAATTTTGGTACATCATTTGACCAGGGTAGCTGAAATCCGAGCAAAATCTTTCTTTAGCCATAACTTGTAAACAAAGCATTGTACAATAAGTTTTTTATTAATTTTTTTCATCATTTTCACGAGTAGAATAGGTTATGAAAGTCCCAAACTTTGTGACACATTTTGTATCTTATCTTCTCACACGACAAATAAATCATGGTGTAATGATTCAGTGCTTAAAATGAATAGAAGATATATTAATTCCAAATCTTCCCAATAATTCTGTGGTAATTTCTGACTATGCATCCTATCACAGTGCTGTTTTAGAAAAAGATCATGAATTTCCAGTCCAAGGAAAATAGATGATAAAATGGTAGCATTCGAATGCTGTTCCTCATTCTTTCTCAATGCTGAAACTACAGTTGTCCGAATTGGTAAAAGCAAACAGGGAAAACTTTATATGAGCAAGCCAAGTATTATAACTCAGGAAATGAATCACCTTTACATATCTAGAAACAATATTACTACATTGTCTATATGCTCATAGTTTCCAAATACAGCTAGGCTGTGTAAAAATAATTACCGATAAGCCTGTGTTATTGAATGTTTGAGTAAAATCCAATTAACTAGTTGCCCTGTAGTTGTTAATCCTATGAGAGCATTTGTGCAAATTCTTTTTATTAAGAAAAGGAGCAGTCATGTTTTATGATCAGACACAAATGTCCAATTTCAAAACATTACCCTAACTAATACGGGAATATGTAATTTTTTGATTTTTAGTCAAAAACTACATTAAAGCTACACTTTTTTTATTGTATTAACAATCAGCGTGATGAAAGCAACATATGCCAAGATTATTGACTTGAAATGCTCATCATCTTTCTAAATAAATACCAATATTTTAAATGCTCCTACTGTCAAAAACTTTTTCTGCAAGTGTGATACCATTTCTTGAATTGCTTTTTTGCATTCATCACATATCTATAAGTACAATTTTTCTGTCACCCTTAGTTTTAAATAAATTATGCTTAAAAAAAAAATTAAGGGGAAATATAGATAAAATCTGTAAAATTTATAATTTTGCACGGCCATACCTGGGTTAGAATGATTTCACTGATGCTATACTTTTATAATTAGCCCCAGGCACATCCTAAATTAATGTCCAAAAGTAATCTGCTAGCATGTTAATATTCCATTTTCATTTATAGTTCCATCACTGAAATGTCTTGGTGGAAACATTCCCTGTGTTCGTCACTTGCGTCTCCGAGGTTATCTGTGAAAAATGTAAATGTGAGTGGAGAATATGTATTTTCAAAGACATTACATTCTATTGCTCTGTATTAAGTAAGAAGTTGATTAACAATATCATATTAATTGTCAGATTTTTGTTTGTCGAGAACTTTCTACATTATTTAACACTGAGTTAAATACATTATCTTTACCAACTCTCGTATTTGAGGACCAACAAATATTCCTTCTTTAATTTTTCCTTCACTTACAGTTGGAAATTTCTGCCCGATGTAAAAAAATCTGGGACTATACTTCTTCATTGCTTTTACAGAATTTTTCATTAGTTCTAGCTTGATATGGAGAGGGGATAAAAATATTTTTTTTGGGTTCAACTAAGGGCTCATAAATAATATTTTTCCCATTTGGAGTTAAGTTGTCTCGTTTCTTCCACTCTTTGGTAACAAAGAGGTTTATCCCTAGCTCGGCTGTCTCATTCGCAAAGAAAACACATGTACCTATTATAGCCTAACAGCATGCCTAACAAAATAACTATAACTTTCAAATCGCCACATTGTTCCAGCTATGTTTTTAACTTACTTACTTTTTCAAGAACATCTTTCATCCCATCGTATGTTTCTTTCAAATTAATACCATAAGATATTGATATTGAAGGATATTTGTTACTGTTGTGTTCTAGAACCACTTTTAAATTACCCTTAGATGAATCTGTGGAAAGACATTTCTCAGGTTTATGAACTTGTCCTATGTTCAACATAAGCTCATCAACATTTGTGCAATAAACTAAATTATTTTCATCCATAAAATACTGAGAAAGTTCTCTTTGTCAGCTTCGAAATCCCAATTTTTTTGTATTTATTTAAAGTAAATTCTAACCTTCCAGTCTTGATCCTAACAGTTGAGCTTGATTTTTTGATAAATCTAAATCCTTAATTCACCTTCTGATATAAGATGTGGCTTATTGGAATATAATTCAAAATCAATATCATTGTTGTCTTCTTCAGTATTGCCTGATTCTTCATCGCTGCCTTCGAAACATACAACCAGGAACTGGAATAACTTCTCTTTGAGGTACAGGCCTAATTGCAGATTGCAATGAAGGATATTTTATAGTATGTTTAGATTTTTTAGAAATTCCAGACACACTTGTTAAACAAAAGTAACAATCAGTTACACGATTGTTTGGTTCATGCCAAACCATAGGTACACCAAATGTTAAAATCTTCTGTGTACCTTTCAGCCATCCTCTTAAATATACAGAACAATTAGTGCATACTATAAGAGGAGCCCACATCTTATCCTGATCACCAATCTTACAATGAAAGTACAAATGATATGCTTGTTTAATTAAAGGTGTAACGGTTTTTTTTCTATTTTGTGGTAAACTCGCCACATACATAAGAAAAGGCATCTACATAATGTACATAATTTCAAGACATTATGACACTATACCGTTAACTAAATAAAGACAGCAATAAGACTAAAAAAAATAAATTTATTCCTAATCCAGTGCTTAATACAAGTAACTCAACTATGTTTTCAGTTACATGTTTTGACCTACACAGACATTAATCTTGTCCATGAAGGCCCATTTTTCATTATTAGATATGATGTTATGATATGAGACTATGATATGATTTAATTCTTTTTCTAGTATTTTTTAGTTATCGGTTACAAATTGTATTAAAAAAGTTAAACAATAAAAAATGGCTAACAGAATACAGTATAGGAGCTTAAAATGCTAACTATATGTTGAAAAATGAAAAAAAATTCTTTAATTAAAGATTAAAAATTTGTCAAAAATCAGGAATGATAGAAAGATTCCGAGTTCATATTTGTTTTTAGCATCAAAAAAGAGATTAAATGATGTATTGCATGTTAGGAAAAAAAAAAAATATGTTTATCAGTGTTATTTTAACAGTGAGTGAAGAAAGCTGAAAAAATTAATTATTGTTTATTTATCTTCTTATGAATATCTTTTACTGACATCAGAGATAATTCAGTTATAAGAAGGGAAAGCGGCAGTATTTAATTGTATTGACAGTACTTGTGAGATGTACAAAAACATCTATGTGGATTGGTTTTCTGTAATGATGTGAAATATAGCTCAAATAAGTGTGTTTAGTGCGTGTGTTATGTATTCCTCACATACTTCGTACTGTATCCCCTAGGATTCAACGATCCCTGGCAAATAGAGGCATATATTTCTAAATCTCCTGCCACCATTATAACTGATTTCTTTAGAGGATACTTGTCACACATTCATTTCACACTGTTGTAAAGTATTGCTACCTTGCTAATACAGATTTCTTTTCACACAGTTGTTCCTTGTGTTTTAAAAAAATTAGTTTTTATTTTATTGTAGTTTGTAAAATACTTAAATTAATCTGTTGTAATGTATAAGTCATAAAAATGTGCGAAACAGGAATTTCTGTTTTAATAAGTTTATTTAAATTTTGAGTTGTATGTTATATTGTTTCTTATTCTGCATTATTTCCTTATATTAATTTTTTTTACCTCTGTATTATTCAGTTATCAAATATTTTCTTAAAGAATCTATAAGTTTGTACAAATTTATGTTGGATTCAGGTAATCTGACAATAAGAACTTTGGATCCCTCTATTCCTATATTGTATTGATTAGATTGTACTGTGTCATACTTCTGCCATATGTTTTAAAGTTGTGAAAAAAATCATCTTGTTATATTTAGTTGATTATTATATTAAGTATATAGATTAATCAGTTTTCTCTTTTTTTTATCTCTCATTATTTATATTTATGCCTAAGGTTTATGGATTGTTACCGTTTGATACTGATTGACAATTTAACTTGGATTGACATTTGATTTTGTTTTTGGGTTTTGTTTTTTAGTACTATAATATCAGGAAACTTCATCATTTTACTTAAATAAAGTAACGTCAAGAACTTTTATATTCTTATTAAAAATCATAAGTAAATAAATGTTAATAATGGCTGCCATTTTAGTACATTATACATATTATTGTCTATTAAAAATTTAATTAGTAATCATTTTGATATTTGTTTGTTATCTCAACCTCATTTAATTCCATGCGATATGTTTTTTGTTATGCCACTTGATGGATCTTCATATTCATTTTATATGTTGTGTATGAGCTTAAGGAAAAATGTTGATTGAAGATGTATGTACAGTTCTCTTAAGGTGTATAAATCCTAAAACTTACAGCTTAAGCTGAATGTATCCTCTTCTGCAGTCTGATTTAAAATAGTTCCTGATTCAGTGATATCTTTTATAAGTTGAAGAATTACGTTCATTGATTACGAACTTTACAATGAACTTTTGATTTTACATACCTTGCAATGAACTTTTGATTTTGTGACTTGCATATACCTAATAGTAAATCCACAAATATACTAATGATTTGGATAAATTGTTGAGACAGTTCCTTTCCTGGTTGATTTTTGTAGAGAACAAATAGGCTTTAGTTGTAGTCTCTGCTGGTTTTCCCAATATTATTGTTCGCTATAGTTTATAAACAAGCCCACATAAATACTCTAGTCAGTTGTTGCTTCCTTGCATATATTTTACTTCATGTTACAAAAATTATGGTATTAAAGTCAAAACTTCAGTAGTACGTAAAACAAATAGGTGTTATAAAAAGGACCATGATTCTTTAAGGCACTTGCAAATATATAACCCTTTTTTGTCCGTATATAATTTCACATTGCAGTTCTATAATGATGATAAACCAAAATAAAATATTTTTTCATGCATATTTGACATTTGCAACTGTTTGTTAAATCCTTTCTTCTTAGAGGAATTCACTGGTCCTTTCCTCATTATAAGGAAATCCAACAATTTTAAATTGCTAATTATATCACATAAATGATGATGAATAATCATTCATAAGTGAATGATAAAAGTTAAAATAACAACATCATTATGCTCCCAAAAAAAAGACAGGAAATATTGTCAAATAAATGTTGTAGTAATATATAAGATTTTTTGTTTAATTTTATGCTGATATCATTAATTAGTTCCCTATAAATTAAACTTTATAATTCATAAATTATAATTTGATAAAAGTTATTTACATTGAAATGACATCATTAATTAATATCAAATTTGTTTATTAGAATGTTATCTTAAATTCTGACAACATTAATTATTTTATTTTATAATATTTAATTACTGTAACTTTCCTTGCAAAGCTGGGAAAAAAATGTTGCCTTTTGCCTATAGAAGACTTTGTTCTCTACAGATTGCTGCTTAGGAGAAAAATGAAGTGTAAAAATTAGCCAAAAAATAATTTTACTCCTGAAATAAAATTTTTGAATATGAGTTCTATGGTGATCATATCTCTCATCCCTTTGAGCAATTATAATCAAGATGAAATAACCTTAATTTCAAAATTAATTACAAAATTTTGTGGAATTCATTATATTCATTCTGAAGATATTGTACAAAATGATAACCGAAAAAAAAATTAAAAAAAAAAAATTAGTCTTATTGTCCCTCTGTGTGAAATCACCCAAATTCATAATGAAATGACAAACTGATATAATTGAGTCAACTAATAATTAGTACAAGAATTTGACTTGAGAAAGATGTGACTTTGAGTTCAGAAACAACAAAAAATAAAAGTGTATCTTTTGACACTACTATTTATAGTAATTTGAATAAGACCAAACACCATCAGAATCAAGTATCCATATTATCAAGAATGTTAACTACCTATTTAGCATTTAATTGTGTTATTTCCCAACGTGTATGTTGCAATCTGTTCAACTAATGAACTCTACCCCTTCCATGGCCCAATCTGATTAGGATGATATTTATAACATGTAAATGAGCTGTAATCTTATACAGACTCAGGCCAACCATTTCCTATATATGTTGTTAATTGAATCCCAATCATCAAAGTATACCAAATTAAAAATCAGCTTTTGAACAACTGATTTTGCAATTACAAGTTAGCCAATAACTAGACCAGGCCAGTGGGCTAAATTATATGTAAAGATTTAGCTGCACATTGAGTAAAATTTTGAGATATATGACTATAAGATTTGTATTTCCCTGTCCCTTTAAAAAATTGTGACCAAAATTAAATGGCCTCATATACACATCATCATATAAAATTTCATCCAAAATGGTCCTTCCATTCTAGAGCTCAAAAAAAGACAAACCAGTATGTTGTGTAGCTATACAGCCAGGAAAGTAAAGTGAATTAAATGTTTAAAAGACAATATCACTTGGATGTAGCTGTAAGGTTTTCAAATTTATTATTAATATTTGTATCTAAAATAGAAATTTCAACAATTGCTAAAGAAGAAAATTGGTGTATTTAAAAACTTTTTTGATTTAGTGTTTGTTGCCTTGCTTACACTTCAATATGTATTACTTTAGCAAGGTTAAGGATGCACATAAAACCAGTTTAAACATTTGGTAGGACAACAGGCATAAAAGAAAATCTTTTTTAATTTGAGAAGCCTTTTTCTAAATTTCTCATAACATGATACTTATTTTGATTCAGGCTGCTGAGTTTGCCTCTTGTCAGAAGTTCCTCCTTTTATTTATTGGAAATTCAAAATAATAGCTTTACTTATGTGATTTATTCAACTTTTTTGGTTTTTATTTTTACATTGGCATGTTAATTTTCTTATTATTTGAATGTTTATATATTTTAATTTGCAGATAGTTAATGTTTATGAACTTTTTTCTTTTCATATATCTTTTATCTTACTAATTCCAAAACTTTTTCCAAATTTTGTTTTTTTAAAAAATTCAGAAAAATGGTTTAATTTTTTTTTCATTTAGTTCAATATTTGTTTGCCTATAGAATAAAAAGAGATGTAGCACGTTAAAAGCCTGCCGATATTAAGGCTTCATTAAATCAACAACAAAAATTGAAACATTAGCTCGCATTACAACCAACAAATAAACTACACATAATTGAATTGACATAAAAAACAGAACTAAGCATGTAACATTATGAGAGCTACAGCAGATCTAGTTGGTTAATTGCTCAGATACATTACTGAACATTGTGTAACATCATATAAATGGGTGGAACAAATTCAACTTATTTACTACAGAGACAGATTATTACTGTTTAAAACTGTTTTCTATTTTTACTTAACCTGAATATTATTTTATCTTTATCTATAGTGGTAGTTAATGTTGTAAGATTTAATTTGGTAAATAGCATAATCTTGGTTGTAAGAGTTGAAAGATACTACAGCTTCCTAGTTCATCTTAGGAGAGTAAATATTTTAATACATTATTTTATTCTTAAAGATAGGATTTTTAAAAATTTTGTGTGTAATTCAGTTAACCAATTTGAACAAGCATTACATGTGAATTATCCCACACTGGGGTGGTCTAGTGATAAATTCATCACTGCATAATAAGCTGATTTCAAAGTCAAGAGTTCTAAGGTTTAATTGTCAATGTTAAGAATACACTGGTTTTATGATGCTAGCTTTTAAGTAAAGCTGAACAAATAGGAAAAATTCATTGTAGTACATGAATTGTGTTTGATTACAAAAGAAAAATTGATAAAGGAAAAGGTATTTATTTGTGAGCAGTTATTTAAATCCAGAAAAGGATAGTATCTTTACTCTTTAACTGACTTAATATGCTTTAAAATTAACAGACTTAGTATGCTACCCAATGATGTAGTGGATTGGATTTGTTTATTTTGATTATGTTTTGAAAATTACAAGATCTAAGCTTAAAATTTAGAGCATAACATTTAATAAACCTACCTAGTCTACTGTTTGGTAAAATAGTTTTAAAAAAAATTCATGATGAGTAAGTAATTAAATCATATTAATTAATGCAGTTTAATAAAAAAATAATGTATCTATGCAAGATATATTTTTACGTGCTTTTAGCAAACATTTATAAATATTTTATAGAATGATGGCAAGAGTCAAAAGCTGCTGCAATGATGTTTGATTGACCCATTAGTTTTTTGTACCTAGGATTGTATACAATCTGTCTGTAAAATGTGTTGATGCATTTGATAGCGAGTGAAGGTTTTGAATTTAAATGAAGTAAAAGTTTCTGCGCAACCTTTAAAACTGTACTTCCGGTTGGGTGTTGGGAAGGTTTTTCGCCTAGACTGCAATAAATCAAACTCATTTTCTTGTATGAATTTTTCTTGTTGTATTTGTACGTTTCTGAATAAAGTAAACATTAGAGAATGTGTGTTTGCAATTGTGGAGTGTACGTCTGATGTTCCTTATGTGCATTCGCTTTTATACTGTATTTCTTTTGCAGAAGTTATCTGAATTTCAAACATAAATTGTGATGATTTATGGTTCTTCTTTTTATTTATTTCATTTCTAAAAGTTGGTAATTTTAATAGTTTGCATCTTTTAACATTTATTTTTTCGTGAAAAATTTCAAATGCTGCAGTTTAGTTACACTTATTTTTTTTTTTTTTTTTTTAGCAGTTTTTGTACATTACAATATTTGCATCGATAGACTTAAAAGCGTCATATTATTTCAAAATTATATCGAAATTGCGTATTACTTATTTAATAAAATTTTGGCAATTTTTGTTGAAATTTTTTTAATCGTAAACTTGTGTTATTCTCCCATCAGTACGTCTTCATAACTGAACCGCTAAATCGAATTAATAACCGGATCGCTGTAGAAAAAAGAATTATTGTTAAACGACATATTCGAGTATCTTCATAAATATGGTGTTTTTAATTCCAACTTTCAATGTAGCCGACTATACAATTACTGCGTAACTGTAAAAGAATAAAAAACAATACATTTCTTTCCGGTTTTTTTTTAATTTATTTTTTTATTATTTTTATTTCATTTTTTTCTGGACTTTTACTTTCCTGTCTAGCGCTATAGCAGAGATATATCTATAGAAGGGATAGTATTGTAATCGGTCCAATTTTAGCATGTTTGGTTTTCACCGGATCTTTACGTTTTGACACCTAAGAAACCCAAAAACTGGATGGAAATTTTCCAAATGTTCGTATATACATTTTTATATTTGGTTTCGTCCGTTAAATCACCTTGTATCTTCAGAACCACCCTCCAGAAAATCACCCTTCGTATCTTGATATTTCGCTTAATAAGGACATAATATTTTTTAGTCAGATTTGTTTACAATTAGAAAATAATAATAGTTGCAAAGAAAAGTTTTAGAAGGTTGCACCCCTATCCCAAAAAATGCACCAAGTAAATCGGTGGCTAAGTGAGTATACAGAGTCAGTAGTATCCCCTCTCACCACAAGGAGCGCTAACATGCACAAACATACAGCTACTGTAGTTGTCTGCTGTGTTGTGCCGTCACAGGTGAGCAGTAGAATTAAATACACCCGCTTTAGTTTAGAATCACTGAATTAAATAAACAAAAAATATTATATTTAAATAAAACGATAAAGATTTTAAATTAAGGTTTGTGTGCTCATGTGGGTAAGCCGTGCATCAGAAAAAACTGCGTGACGGGAAAGTCCTACACCTCTGTTATCAGCTTTTTTTTTTTACACTTTGCATAATTTTTGGTTATAAATTGAAGAGAATGATTTTGTGCAGGATGTGTATTTCTATATTCTTGAATTATCATGTCAATTTTTTTTTGCCTTCAGTCATTTACTGATTTGATGCAGCTCTCCAAGATTCCCTGTCTATTGCCAGTTTCATTTCAATATACCCCCTACATTCTACATCTTTACCATTTTTTTTTTTTTTTTAGATATTTCAAAGTTGGCTGCCTACATAATTTTTCCCATCTATCTTTCCCTCCAATATCAAAGCGACTATTCCAGTATGCCTAATATGTAGCCTATAAGTCTGACTCTCCCAAATTTTATTTTCCCAAATGCTACTTTTTCATAGATTTGCTGCAACATCTCTTCATTTGTCACTTTATCCATCCATCTGATTTTTAACATTTTCCTATAGCACCGCATTTCAGAAGCTTCTAATCTTTACTTCTCAGGTACTCCGATCGTCGAAATTTAATTTCTATATAATGCTATTCTCAAAACATATATTTTCAAAAATGTTTTCCTGATGTTTAAATTAATTTTTGATGTAAGCAAATTATATTTCCGACTGAAAGCTCAATTCACTTGTGCTATCCGGCATTTTATATCGCTCCTGCTTCGTCCATCTTTAGTAATTCTACTTCCCAAATAACAAAATTGCCGGCCTCCGTAGCCGAGTGGTAGCGTCTCGACTTTTCATCCGGAAGGTCCCGGGTTCGAATCCCGGTCAGGCA
>JAAAKQ030212877.1:0-11611 GCA_010016005.3 Zanna intricata | reverse complement strand
CTCCTCCTTGCGCTCCATGCGCCATTGTAACCCCTGCAATGCAGCTGCGCACTCGCACCGAAGCCTGTTCCGATCCAGGCCCCTCAGGTTGTAGCGACCCGGATCTGGAGCTCTTAGACCGCCTCCGTATGCGAGTTCCGTGTACTTTTCGGAATACATAGATTTGTGATAATTTCCTTTCTTATTTGACTCATAGAAAGTAAAGCATTGTTAATGAATCCTTTATTACAGCCGCCATGAAAAATTATTAAAAGTGAGCCTATGGATACTGGTTCCTCATGAAGGTTTGTTGTATTTACCCACGATTTCGGTGTGGCATGCCCACTGTTAATGTTTGTTTGATTTGTTTATACAATCGGTCTTCCTTCTTCGCGAAACAGGGAAATCTGTCATAAAAATTTCATTCTTTGCATTCTAATGCCGTTCTATCAGTATTTTCCGATTATCTTCTGTTTTTTCATCTAAATCCCATTTTACGTAATATTCTCCTTAAAGATCATTCACTTTCTTTGAAACTAATTCCACTGTTTGTCAGGCTTTTTCTATAATTCTCTTCACAGTAGGAACGCAATCTTTGATTAGATAAAATATATTTATTAAACGCATTAAAGCATTAGTTTCAAACGAATCTAAATTGCACACAGTACTGGGGCGATTTACACGTTTTCTCGGCGAAAGACGTTTGGCTTCTCAGTTTCATTTAATTTCACTTCTGTTATAATTTTTCGGACCGTTCGTTTTGATACACTTGAACAACCATAATTAGCACTTCAGTTTTCCTCACTATTCCGGTTCGGTTTTGTGAACAAAAATTGTAAACATTTAATACAATTTCTCTCGCCCGACTATGAATTACTTACCGTTTCCTCCTATCATGGACGTTTTAAAATAAAATAGTACATTGAAATATAGAAAATTTAAATGACTGATTTATGACAAAGCCTTAAATGAAAACATCACACCAATAATAAAAATGAATCACTAACAGCTATTCACTTCATTAAGTAAAATATACACTGCAATAAATGTTTTATAACAACTTCTAGAACATTGTGATAAAAGTAAATCAATGAAATTATTAGAATGGAGTGTTGTGTTTACAATTCATAAATAGCACATTTCGGCTGGTAGAGCTTTTTCCTCCTCCTACGCAAAAAAAACCCTACAAACACACACACCTCACGCACACCCAAACGTATAGAAATAAAAAAAGTATTTTTATAAAAACCAGTTTTTATTAAATTACGAATCAATTTCTAGAAAATTATTTGTATATTTTCCAAATATTTTAATGACTATTTTAAAAATAATAAATTATTTAAACCTATGAAATTGGTTTTCAAGGATAAATATTATAGAACCCTGCAAAAAATATATATATATATAACTGAAATCCGTTTTTCATACAATTTTGTACTCTTCTTGATGAGTTTCAAACAATTCAGTTCTGAATAAAAAACGATGTCAAAAGTAAATAATTTTTTCTCGCAAGTAGTTGTGTGTGTACCTGTGCGTAATACTTGGATGATTGAGACCAACTGCTATTAACTACTTCCTAAAAATTGGTTCAGAAGTACTGTATCTACAGATGCATTCACAAACAAAACAGGAGAAATATAAGCTAAAATATTATTTTTTCACTACAGTAGTCAGATAAATAATTACAAAAAATTTTAACATCCTCCGTTTAAGAGTGAAGTATTATTTTTTACCGCTCAATTCTCTGAGTAGAAGTGAAACCTGTTCTAATTTTGATAGTCCGCTTTTATGGAAATATTTAAAATCAAAAAATCAAAACAAATCCACAATGTCGTCCGGATTAAAATAATACAATTAAAAATATTTATTTTTTATGAAACTTTAGGGTTGTGAAGTGCATTTAATAATTTTTTTAAAGTCTTAATGTTTAAATAAATTAGTTTTTAAAAAAAGTTTGCATAAGTAGAAGTACAAAAAATTTAAAAAGCAGCTTTATCAGGGCTGATACTGCAGTATAAACTTCAAAGAAAAAAAAGTAATTGCTATACCAATAAAACAAGACTTTTTGGGTACACATTTTAATTCAATAAATAAAATAATTTGCTATAAAAAAAAAGTATAAAATAAATAATAATTTTAATAAGACAAATTTAATTTTTTTTTTCTCTTTTTAATTTATGAAACTAAATATTTATTTCAAATGTCGAAGTATAAATACACTAATTCTTAGAAAATAGTAGGTAATAAAGTCTCAAGGGGCAGAACAGAAAATTGAAAATTATTTTTATTATAAAGTGCATATTAAATTTACAAAATGTCATAAATATAAAACGAAAAAGCAGAGTAGAAATAATATTTTGCTACGCTGAAGAAAACTTAACGAAAATCTTGTAGTTTGTTCTACACCTGCATATTTAAAATCGGCTCTTTAAGTAGAACCATATGTAAATCGTTAGATAAGAAACACATGATAGGGAGTTCTTAAGGAACTCCCACAGTAAGTAATTCATAATAACATTTATCAGTAAACAGTGATCTTAAAGTTCGTGAGAAAAAAATATTTCTGACCATACTTCATTGTCTGAAAACAGAATACTAATAAATAAAAACCCAATAATCAAATAAATAGTCAAACCAAAAAATAATAATAATAAATAAAGTAAATAAGAATAGTATCACTAGGCGTTGTCGTTTATCAAATTGTCATTAAGCATCCCCTTAGTCAAGCACATGGAGACGTTTTAAACTTCAGACATCCCTGCTGTTATTAAGCAGATTGATTGATAAATGATTGACGTGATTTTCAAGTCGTTAGTATTTAACAGATGCAGAAAGGTGTTTCCTATAGCTGATTTCTACCAGAGTGTATGTAAATGATATGCCTGAATTAATAAAAGTCAAGTAAATTCGGGATCTTCGTTAGGTCCGTAGGCCAAAATGTCAGCTGGAATCCCAAAACTACAACCAGGCGTAGATTTTGAATACAGTTCCTCAACATCCTTCCTATGCTGGTTGTCAACCGAGAACCCCACAACGGATTGTTTGCTTTTCAAACGCCTGTTCGGAGGACAGTACACCACGAACAGTCTTATAGGTCCCATTCAGTTTGTAAATTCAAACGTGATTGCCTGAATCTTGTTAGTGCAGAAATCTGGAAGATGGTGATACTTCAGAAAATTTGTAATTAGAATTCGAAAATTCGTTGCTCTTCTCTCTGTTAATTATCCAGAGAAATTTTGTCATTAACAGATTTTTAAGAGTACCTGTGTAAGCAAGGTTATTAGACTTCCAATCTGTTGAAATAGAAATCTGTATTTTAAGAAAACCTGTCTAATCTGTCTATATTATTGTCACCATTATGGTCAGCTGCCGCAGTATATATTCGGTGGACAGATTCAGGCTTTGCGCCGATGGTGTCAGGTGCTCTAACGTGGGCAAATTTTTATCATCAAACGTAAGATCGGTTGCCCTACAGCTAGTGAATTCGACTATCGGAGCAAGTTGTGAGTTCCTATTCACTTTTTGCCTTCGTTTCTTCTCTAATACTTCTTGGTAAGCTCTGCAGCCCCAATAGTTTGCCGGATAGTCGGGTTGTCATAAAGCATAGATTGAAGAAGTGTTCCCATCCAGCTTATAACAGTCAGCTGTCCGGTGGCCTTCCCCATACTCATCAAAAGTAATTAGCGAAAGAGCCTCATGCAGTTATTTTTGATGTGCCCGTACTATTGGCACCTCATGCACTACACAAGAACTGATGGTTTCCGCGATATTTCTATCGACACTCTGAATTTTCAATGTATTTTATTTCAAATACATTGTTCTCCTGCTACTATGGTCACAAAAAAGTCTATTTAGACTCTTTAGTTACTCTCTTACTCTTTAGTTACTTTTTGTAGGCTCTCTTTTTTAGGACTCTTTTGTAGGCTACTTAGTTACTCTGTGGCCGTGCATTTATGAAGTCCTTCACCCTATGTCGATGGCTTCGATTTCTTACTTGATCATATCGAGTGGTGCAGGTTCCTAATCACGACACGAAATGCTCGTTGATCCTAGTGAATGTTTGATTTATTAAACCATGTTCTCGAACTATATTTATGATTTCCTTGTACGTTTCAATATCTTTAGAAATTATTATAAGTTGTTTACCTCCTACCAGATGAATGTTGTAATCCATCTTACACATGACCGTTTCTAACAGTTGTATAATCTTGGCACATCATTTATCCCGTACAGTACAATAAATAGGTGAGGGCCCTTGACGGGTTGCGTTTGGTTCGTAATATTCGCACCCTGAAATGGAAACCCACTAAATCTATTTGATATGGTTAATCCACCACTTCTAGGATTATGAACAGCAGTTTGTTTTCTCGGCACAGGTATGGTTCTCCACTGACTAGGAGTAGGTTGGAATTCCATAATTACACTGTCTTTATCGCTTGAATTTCCGGATAAATTTTTGCTATGTCATCTCTAATAACTTTTCTACGAGCTACCCTCCTCATATCTCTATTCAATGGCGTTAATGGACTATGTTTTCTTGATGTTATTTGATAACCTCCACAGTGAGATGCCCCTTCGTCGGTCATATCAGCTGGTGGTAACTGATCCATGTTGCACTTCTCTATGGCCTAGGTTAGCCAAACCAAAATGTTGAAAATATAGGCTAAAATTCCGTATTTGTAAGTAAAACATACAATAAGATGTATTTTTTTTCTGTCTCAAATATGCAACGAGATCCGCAATAATCTTGTACAAATACCTATTCCACAAATTATCAAATATAACAACACTTAATAAACAAAGCTCTCTCTACGAATCATGAGACCTTGCCGATGACTAACATGCTCAGTGATACAGAGTAGCTGGACCGAAGGTGCAACCATGTCGGAGCGATATCTGTTGAGAGTCAGACTAAGGAATGTCTCCTGAAAGAGGGCAGCAGCTCTTTCGGTAGTTGTTAAGGCCGTAGGTCAGAAAGACTTAAACGGCCATAGCAACATCACTTAATCTTTTGAGTATTGGAGAGCTGAAAGCAATGGAAAACTACAGCTGGATTTTTTCCAAGAAAATGTGCCTCTCTGCATTTTCATAAACAAAGATAGAGGCGCCTTCCTTGTTAAAACATTCCAGAGATAAACTAGTTCCCGGCTCGGATCTTCGGATCGGGACTACTAAGAAAGGAGTCACCAGAAAATTAAAAAATAACATTCTACGAGTTGGAACGTCGAATGTTAGAAGTCTAACAAAGGTTGTTAGATTAGAAAATTTAAAGAGGGAAATGGATAGGTAAAATGTAGATGTAATAGGAATTAGCAAGGTTTAATGGGAAGAGGAAAACGACTTTTGGTCAGGTGATTTCAGAATAATTAACTCAGCAGCAAATAAAGGGCAGGTAGTAGTAGGTTTTGTAATGAACAAGAAGATAGGGATGATAGTACAGTATTTCAAACAGCTTCGCGATAGAATCATTGTAATAAGGATAAAATCAAAACCTAGTCGACAACGACTGTTAACGTCTATATGCCTACAAGTGCCCATGACGATGATGAGATGGAGTGTGTATACGAAGAAATTGAGAAAGCTATTACGTGAAAGGGGATGAAAATGTAATAATAGTTGGACATTGGAATTCAAGCATCGGAAAAGGCAAGGAAGGAAATATTGTGGATGAATACGGGCTGGGCAAAAGGAATGAAAGAGGCTGCTGACTTATTGAGTTTTACACAAAGTATAATTTAGTAATTGCCTACACCCATTTTAAAATTCATAATAGAAGAATATACACATAGAAAAAAGAATAGACGTTATACACATGGAATACAAGAATATACACCTGGTGATACTGCAAGATATCAGATAGATTACATCAAGGTTAAACAAAGATTTAGAAATCAAATCCTAGGTTACAAGCATAATAAATAAAGAGAAAACCTGTCCAAAATCCTGTGTCCGCTTTTCTGGACTACCAATGTAGATTGGGGTTTAAAAACCTGAAGAAAATGCGTCAGATGTTTCGTTGGGATTTGGGAAGCTTGAGAAAGAGGAGGTAAAAAAGAACTTTAAGGAGTACATCACAAGAGGTCTAAATAAAAACGATAAGGTAGAAAATATAGAAGAAGAGTGGGAAAGTGTAAAAAGGAAATTCTTAAAACAGCAGAAGTGAACTTAGGAGGAACAAAGAGAACTGATATAAACCTTGGATAAAAGGCATTTGATAATGTGAACTGGTATAAAATTTTCAGCATTTTAAAAACATTAGGGTTCAAGTATAGAAATAAAACGACAATTGTTAACATTTACAAAAAACCAAAGTGCAATATTAATAATCGAAGAGCATACAAATGAAGCGGTAATAAAGAAGGGAGTCCGACAAGGATGTTCCCTATCCCCGTTACTTTTTAATCTTTACATAGAACTAGCAGTTAATGAAGTTAAAGAACAAATTAGAACCGAGTAATAGTGCCAGATGAAAAGATAAATAAGCTACGATTTGCTGATGACATAGTAATTCTAGCAGAGAGTGAAAAATATTTAGGAGAAACTTTGAATGGCATGCATGAAGTTCTATGCAACAACTACTGTAAAATAACAGAATACGCAAAAAAATAAACAAGAACAAAACCAAAGTAATGAAATGTAGTAGAAATAATGTAGATGAACCAATGAATATAAAAGTAGGAAGAAAAAATATTACTGTAGTAGAAGAATTTTGTTTTTGGGAAGTACAATTACTAAAGATGAACGAAGTAGGAGCGATATAAAACACCGAATAGCACAGGTGAAACGAGCTTTTAGTAAGAAATATAATTTGCTTACATCAATAAACGTTAGAAAAACATTTCTGAAAGTTTACGTTTGGAGCGTAACTTTATTCGGAAGTGAAACTTGGACGATCGGAGTTCCTGAGAAGAAAAGATTAGAAGCTATTGAAATGTGGTGCGGCAATACAGGAGAATGTTAAAAATCATATGGGTGCATAAAGTGATAAATGAAGAGCTGTTGCAGCAAATCCATGAAAAAAGAAGCATTTGGAAAAATATAGTTAAAAAAAAAACAGACTTACAGGCCACATATTAAGGCATCCTGGAATGGTCGCTTTGATGTTGGAGGGACAGCTGGATGGGAAAAATTGTGCAGGCAGGCAACGTTTGAAATATGTAAAACGAATTTTTGGGGATGTAGGATGTAGGAGGTATATTGAAATAAAACGACTGGCATTAGATTGGCAATCTTGATGAGCTGCATCAAACCGGTCAAATGACTGAAGACAAAAAAAATAAACACAGCTACTCCACACAAATATCGAAAATCTGGCAAAATAACAGTAAGATATAAACTACAATATATTTAATGAGAACTTGTGTACCCTATCTGTTCACTTTTCATATAAAAGAATTACATAATTTAACGACGCTTCTGCATTTTTTTATTACGGAGTGAATATTTATTCAATTAAAAAATTCATTTACTGATGAAATGATACGTGTACGCAAAATTCAGCCGGCTAGATCTTCTCTGGGGTTAGAATCATGTAGAATAAACTATTCTTGAGATATAAAACTAAATTTTTACGTCTAAAATTTAATTTACGTGCTAATTTCTGTTGACGCGCACACCCATAATATACGAATGAGTTGATCAATATCAATGAATAATATAACAATCTGGATGAGGTAATTTTTAACTGACAGAAATGCTTTTCATTCGTTTATTACTTACTATAACTCTGTGAGAGTTAAAATATTGACTCATCCACCGTAGAAAAAAGACAGTTTGATAAATCAAAGAAGGTAAAACATAAACTTGGTCTCTTTTAAAAGCGGAGAGTTATACGCAAGATGAAAAGAATAACGAGTTTATTATTCGGAAATAATAAGAAAGGGTAGTTTTTATGATGTCATAAAGAGAGTTGTTAACAGTACAATGTATAGTCCGCGCAGCGGGCACGGCGATGTAGCAGACTACTGTGCGGATAAAATCAGAAGGGGAGAACTTAGTCCACAATTTCTTTACCCTCACCCATTCGTTTTCTTCTCTGCGGCTTACCGCTTTTCGGCATTTTCTTCACTGTTCAAAAGCTAAATATTATTAGGCCACTTTAAGGGAAACCCGAGTAAAAGTAAAACAACAGTGCGTTTATGTTACGGATGGTTTTAATTAAATGACTGTATTAAATGCTAATAGGAATAACAGTTTCCTCAATGTGTTTCTAAATAAAGAAGAATAAACAGAACACTTTTTATATCTTAAAATACGAAATTCTGAAAAAAGCATTGCTATCATTATTATTACAATAAAACATTTTTTTTTAATCAGCATTAGAATTAATATGAATCTATCATTAATAAAATTTCAAATTAAAAAAAATTTTCAGATATACAGTGTTACACCATAGAAAGAATACGTTTGCTGTATAACATCTATGTCCGTGAATAACAATAAGGTTTACGAAATGCTATATGGTTTTAACAGAATAAATTTTTTTTACCTTTTTTTATATTATCAAGCTTATTATGTGCTAAAATTTATAGATTCTTGTACTTTTTGCACTGAATTTTCGTAAATTAGCAGTGTTAGTAAATTCATATTTTATTTTTGCGGCGAAAGACGTTAGACTAAAACTATACAAATTTTAAAAAGTAAGCTACAAATATTAAGAAAAATAATTGTTTAATGGTTAATTAAGAACAGGTTGAAGATTAAGATGTTTCAATTTTTCCTGCAAAAACAAACCACGAACTGAAAAAGAACACGGAATTAAAAAAGAAATAAAATGTTTCTTGAAAATTTTTATTTTATTCGTTACTTTCTGTAATTTTTCTCTGCAGACATCTTTTTCCAGATGAATTCGCATCGAGTAAATAAAATAAAAAAACTGTATCGAAGCCCATCTTTTCTTAACATAAAATATCCCATGAATTTTGTTTGCTACACACACACAAAAATATAGTTGGCTTTGAGCCAATGCACAAATGGATATAACAGCACGGTCATAGGCTGCACAATAAAAATATTTTTATTTGATCGTCGGATAGATAAGATATAAATGTGTCAAACTAACGTTCTTATGCAAAGAATCGGCCAGATTCAAAACAGCTGGATACAATGAAACAAGAACAAGATTCTAAAGAAAACAAACGATTACAAAGCACAGTCACCGAATAAATACAATTCTTGGAATACATGCCCACACACACACACACACACACACACACATACATATATATATATATATATATATATATATATATAACTGACTAAATATATAATGCCGTGCACTACTGACTACTACCTTAGACTGGACAACCGGGACACAGATTCAGATATATAATGAATACTTTAAAACATTTCATAATAATCAACACCTGCCGACCGCATGAGATTGTAGATCACAAATCTCCAATTGAAATTTTTTACAATAAAATTTTTTTTTCTTTTTTTTAATCTCCGGAACCCCAGTTAAGTATTACATCAGAGGATGAAGATGAATGACATGTAGCGTGTGTGAAAATGCCATGCCTGACCAGGATTCGAACCCGGGAACTCCGGATGAAAGGCCGAGACGTTACCACTCGCGCCACGGAGGCCGGCCAACAATCCAATCCAATCCGGCTAACAATCCAATTTTCTATGTACAATGATTACTTCATGTATCAAAGGATCAAAATTTACACATAGAATTTGATTAAATATACCAACATTCAAAAAATTTCAAAACAGACCTTTCAGAATTTACCCCCATATTTTTTAAAATACATATTACAAGTATATAGTTACAATATCATAATTTACATAATTACAATACAATTTACAATATTACATATTAACAATATCACAATTTCTTAAAAATGCATGTATTTTAATAATAAGATAAATTATTTTGGAGAAACGAGGGTATAATTTAAAATTCAAATAATATGTTTTTAAATATAACATATGTTTGGTTAGGTTATGTTGATATACGTACACTTCATCATATATTGATAAAAAAAAATTTGAGTTAGAAATTCCGAAGTACTCGAAGAATTTCGAGTACCGAAAATTCAAATCCAGCCATTTTTCAAACAAGTTCGTCTGAATTTATGAACTTAAGAAACCCAAAAACAAGCTTAGCCGATAGTAGAGAAAGAAAAGGCAGTTTTTATCACAGACAAACTGTGTATAATTAAATAGAAACGACTTTATAAAACATTATAAAATATTTATAATAAATTTTTGTTCATCGTAAAAAAAAATGTTGCCTCCAGTCATCGTGAAATAAGCGTTCCAAATTAAAAAAAAAATTAAATTATAAATTTAATTTAAATGAATTATAATTATAAATTAAAAAAAAAAACCGGTTTTCCAACCTCTGTTTTGTTAATGGTTAGTTTATGGTTAAAACTATTTATTAAAATGCATCCAGAGCATGTACATAACAAAAAGACGTTTCACCAATGGTGAGGATAATGGAAATCCTTCCTTGGAAATCCTCTATTCAAATTTCAAACATTATTACAAAGTTTATATTGTAAATTTATTCTATTATTCATTGTTTACTACTCTGAGTAAATCACATATGCTTCTATCAAAACGGGTATGCAGAGTCAAAATTAAAAAAAAAAGAATGTTTTATACAAAATTGCAATAAATTCGAATGGCTTTTAAGTTATTTTCCACTTAAAAAAAAAAATTAAATGGCGATTGAAGACTGCCTGCCCTAATCTTTCTTAAGGCTGTGATATATATATATATATATAAGAAAAGCACCTTATGTACATGAGAACCATCAGAGAAGCTTTCACTGATAACAGTGATGTCATCACTACACACCCAATCACTATTGTGACAAAAGAATGACGGTGAAACTTTTAAGGTTGAATACTACCTGCATGAACTCCAAGTAGTTATGCCTCACATACTACCGTACGATGCTTGTTGTTTTTGAAAATGGCTATCATCTTTGGAGTGACGAGTACAGATAAGTCAATAACAACAAATTAATATTATAGATTTACAAAATGTAATTTATTAGAAAGGCAAAAATTTAGGTAAAAAAATTGTTGCATTATTAATTAAAGCAGGTTGCTAAAGTTTCTTAAATTTAAATTTGTATGCTAATTTAACCAGTGTATTTTTTTTGTACTCCTTTGTTTATTCCTCTTTTGTATATTCCCCTCGCTCCTGGAGCCGGACCCGCAATTAAGCGTTTACATTCCAACCACGTAGGGGGAAGACACCAACCATGTGACGATTCCGTTCGCCAAGTCACCCCTTCCGCTCCTAGGCCTGAGGGCTTCACCGGAGGTCGTCTATGGACCCTGTAACTGATTTCATCTTACATCCACCAGCCAGGCCTTAGTCGGGATGCCACCGATGCAAATGCTTCAGTAGACATTTACAAAGATGAATCTTAACTCGGCCGTTGCCTTCTCTGTAGACTTCTATTGACCTACAACGTCACACTCTAAACTAACTAACCATATTCGGAAGCACGAAACCTGCGCCTTATCCACTTTTAAAATTAACTTTTACCCTTTTTTTTTTGTGTGTTTTTTTTTTTTGTTCCTCTCCGAATCGGACCTCCATTCAAGTATGGCACAACCCGGAGAGGAGCAACTTGCTGCAGTGGGACTCTGCAACAGGTACACAG